>SJXQ01004525.1:780027-900602 GCA_006408695.1 Aepyceros melampus | reverse complement strand
AGCGCGTCGCCGGCTGGGCCGCGCCGGTGGCCAGGAGGGAGAGACTAGGAGGAGGAGGAGGAGGTGAGTAGGCTCCGGGCTGGGGAGCCGCGCGGGCCGGCGGGGAGGCGGGGAGCGCAGCCCCTCCCCTCCGCTCCAAGGCGCCCGCCTCGCGGGGCCGCGCGGCTCGGAGTTCCCAGAGGGGTTTTGGCGGCGGCGGCGGCGCAGGGAGCCGGGGGAGGGGGGGGCGGAGCTGAGGGCCGCGCGGGCGGTGTGCTTCCCGGGCGCACGCGCTGCGCTGGCGGTGCCGCGGTCCGCCGCGCGCCCTGAGCCGGGCACCCGGGCTGCTGCGTCTCAGTCCTGCTGCACACTGGCCATTTTCTGACTCCCTTTTCTTGGGTTCTGCGTTTTCTGCGGGCCGGCTTCCCGCAGCTCGGCGCGGCGCTGCCGCCTCTTCGCTCTGCCGCGGGAGTGGGTGGGGGCGCGTCCCCTTCTGGCTGGGAGGAGGCCAGGTTCCCGGGCTCGGCCGTAGGCCCTCCTCGCCGATCTTGAGACTGCCGGGCCGATGGTCCTTCGCGCCGCGCGCCCGCAGGCCTGCCTGAAGGACCCTTTGCGTCTGGCCCAATTATCGCCCTCACTTTCCTGACCTCAGGAGCCCCTTCCTTAGTCTGCAGAGACTTAACGACCTCACTCACTCTGCGCAACCCCGCCACTTTTCTCCTATGAGGATCCAGCCTACACTTTGTTTTAATCGGGATCCAGGCAGTTTGTACTGGTGGAAATGTCCCCGGAATTAATCCTGTAAATCCAGACACGTACCCAACAGCGAAGTTGCAGTACTATAGTAATTTAACCTTTAGTCTCGGGCGAGGGTTTTTTTCCCCTCTCTCCTCTCTGGCGAAGGTAACTTTATAGAGTCTTCTGAGAACTGTACTGCATTAGATTATCTTCGAGATAATTCTTAAGTTAGCGCCTGGAGGCAGTGTGATGGGAGGTTCAAAGAGAAGGCTATGCACTTTTTCCTCCACCGTATCACAGTTTGAGTGGAAAACGTGCGTTGACGGTGATTTTCCACATGAGGTGGGTTGCAGAGTGCAGCCCCCGTGAGCCGTGGCTCGCCTTGGTTCCTGGGTGCTACCCCTGAAGTTGGTTTTAAAGCTCAACAGAATGGTCAGGTAAAGGAGCTGCTGCAAAGAAATCCAGTATAATTCAGTAGAGCCATTTTATTGGATTCTATTAACCTGTTTAACCTTAAACTAAAGCATGGCGGGAGTTTCATGTAGGAACTCACATACAAAGTGCAATACTGAATTTTAGTTAGTGCGTTCCAGGTTTGATGTGGAATAGTCTCCTCAGCTCGCACTGTCTTTCATTATGCATTTTCCTTAGGATCTTGTTTTAAAGAAACAGTTTTAATATAGAGGGTGGGAGGAATTCCCTTTGAATCATGAAACTTTCTTTGACGAACTTGAAAACTGGATAGGTAAAATCTGAACCTTGATACTGAGATAAGGTAGGAAACTGATGTTTATAGCATTACCACTTTGAGAAATTAAGGCTTCTTTACTCTTGTTTTGAAACCATGTTGACGTCTTACTTTCACAGACGGCAGAAGTACAGAATTTTCTGTTTGTGAGGAACTTCAGCAGCTGATTATTAGTTATTTATTATTAACCATTATTTTGCAGAGAGAAAGTAATCCAAATTCCCTGAAGAGATTTAACATGAGCTAAAGAGAACTAGTTGGTTTAACTGAACACTTAAGTAGATATTTTATAACTCCCCAATGAATATTTTTGTAGCAAAATTTGTTTTGATTTTGATGTCTTAAAAGCCAAATGATTACTAACTTTTAATTTTTTCCCCATATTTTGAGTATAGGCCTGAGTTTGTGATTTGGACTCTTTAGATACAAATTATATTTAAGGAGTGTTTACATTTTTACCAGTTGAAACAATTTCCAGTTTGTTTGAATTTAGTAACTATTTTCATTTCAAGAATGTTTATTCATATTCTTGATTCAGGTAGTTTGTGTCAATTCCAGGAGATTGGCATTTCAAGAATCTAGAGTTATGATGTATGTAACCTTCATATAATAAAGAAGAAAGGTCTGTACGCATGTAGTCATTGAATTACAGCATCCTCAGCATCCCTTTTCTTAGTGGTCCTCAACGCAGAAGTCTGGAAGTTCTTGCTGGCCTGGGGTGAATTCTTTGCATCTCCCACTCCAGTGTTGACTGCAGGCATTTAGTAGAGACTTTTTGGCTTGTGTGCACTTTCCCTGGTGGGGGCTTCCTGTAAGATGGACTGTGTTTTATTCATCTGTGTATACTTCATGTCAAGTGTAGTGGGTCCTTTGTAAATGCTTGTGGTTTCGTTGGGCTTAATCAAACTTAAGAAGGTAGCAGAGTGTCTGGAAGTCATGAATGATGATATTATAAACTTGAAATATCTCATTTCCGTTTTTGTGTTGAATCAGATACTCTGTTAGGCTTAATTCCAATACTGAAAGAGGTAACATGTATCTAATAATATTTTAGAAAATTTGAGGAAGAAGCTTAACATTGAGAATTTTATTCTTTAATATATGTTATCCACTGTGAAATTGGGGAAACACAGTGTTACTTAAACTTTTTGATAGGACACCACGTAGAGCTAAAATAATGCAGTTTTTCTACTGGAGCAAAGTTTGAAAATTGTGAATTGAATGATCCTAATTGTTATCATAGGCCACATTTTAAGGCCACCTTCGTTTCACTTTATAAAGATATATTTTTCAGTATATAGACTCCTGAAGCAAAATGACTTTCAGAGTTCAGACTGCCTTTACAAGCTGTCTTTAAATGATACTTTAAACAGTTTTTGGCTGATGTAATGTGCATCATGATGGATATCCTGAAAAAATAAAGCAAAAACCCCAAACAAAAACAAAAACAAAAAAACCAAGACCCCACTATATTTTCTTTTTCTCTTAGACTTATATTTTCTTTTTTTAATAGGTTATTATAATGTTTTGTTTATTTAAAAAAGTGAGGAAAATTTTCAAGCATTTCTTTTGGAAAGTACCACCACTCCACCAGTTGAATACCTTGTTAAATAATGTTTGGGCAAATGCAAGGCTGTTTCCATAGTGTTATTTCTGTTTGAATATGTTGAGTTATATAAATAATAGTCTTCACAGGGACATCATCTTTGGACTACATGCACTTTTTCCCTCTCTCCTGACACTGTTACTAAAAACCGTTGTATATTAGAGTGTATGTATGTGTTGTGTATGTGTTAGTTGCTCAAGTCGGGTCTGACTCTTTGCGACCCCGTGAACTCCTCTGTCCATGGAATTCTCCAGGCAAGAATACTAGAATGGGTTGCCATTTCCTCCTCCAGTAGTAGAGTATGATGGTGCTTAATTTATAGGGAGCAAATAATTCCTCTTCTATCATTGCTGGTTCCTTTGTCAGAACCAGGCTACCTGGCTTGTCCACTCCTCGTTCTGTCTTTTCTACCCAGTTTTTGAACTGATTTTTTAAGACTGAAAATACCTTAAGATCCTCAGCCCCTTCAGGAAGTGAAATCTGGAATTATTCCAGTGCCCTGAGCATCCATTGCTTACTGAGATACATCCTTTGCACATACTCAGTGTGACTATGAGATTCTCATTTTGAAAAACGCTTTTACTCATCAGGAGTTTTGAAACATATGCCATAAACATCTTGGGGAAGTATATGTAAAGCATGTAGACTATAAATATAGATTTAGATGGAGTTAGGTTATAGAATCAGGCAATTGGTGAGAATTAGTAAGAAAGTCTAGTCCTTTTCTCCCACTCTTGAAGGTCACACTTAAGGCTTTTAAATTTAAGAATATAATTTGGAGTATTTATTTTTAAAAGTAAAACAATTCCACAGTCTTTCCTTGCTATTGAATAGTCCATAGAGTTGATGTGTTTCTTGTATTATTCTTTTGTGTATTTTGTATCCTCTACAGACCTGAACCTTGTCTTGAGCCTGCTCAAGAACTCTCCTGCTTGACCATCTCTGTCTCCTTGCTTTTCTCTCTTCCCTTGGAACTGGGGCCTGGTCTTATCCATGGTGGGTGGTTGGGGTCCTGCTCAACCTTAACATAGCTAGCAGAGTCAGAATGCTTTGATTCTGCTTCTTAGGCTCACACTCACCAGATTGACTTGTCAGATGCTGAGAACAGGACAGCTGAGAGCTGGGCTCTTTGGCTGCTATAATTTCAGCTTTTTTGAGGGTCAGCTTTTCATTTGCATCTGATACTAGAACACCCTGGTCACATACTCATTACTTCCTTACTGTTCTGCTCTTGGTTCTCTGCCTTCTTAGCTGAGTTACTTACTGGTTTATTTTTTATTTTTATTTTTTAATTAAAATTTTTACTTTATAATACTGTATTGGTTTTGCCATACATTGACATGAATCCGTCTTGGGTGTACATGAGTTTTTACTGGTTTATTTTTATTGAATTTTAGTGGTAGCTAATTATTTTCAAGTGTTTGATTTTCTACCCAGATCTTCTCGCAGTTTTGAGCTTTCATTTGACCAAGTATCTGTTATTCCACCAAGTTTCCCATAGTGTGTTTTTTCATTATCTTTCTTTCCTTCTAGACTCTATATTCCTTGAGTGTTGGGACTGAATTTGTGCTGTTCCTGACAGTGTCCTCAGCACTTACTGCAGTACCTGACACATAGCAGGTGATAGACAATATACAAATATCGATTCGATGTAATCAACAGTAAGTCTATTATCAGTACTGGAAACTAGTGTTCATATAGAAATTGAGAATTCATATAAGAAGTTCAGACATTTCATTGCCATAATTAGTACCAGAGAGTCTGTGTATTTTAAATTATAAGCATATCCACATACAAAATTAGTCATAGTCATCTGGCAGGACATTTATTTAAGATGAAAAAGTATATAGTTTTTACTATATATTGTTAGGTGTTGCACACTTAGAGTTTTCTTGAGTTTGATTAAATGTATATTTTTTATATTTCTTACAAATAGAAGTTTTATGGCACTATAAAGAAGTGAATTTAATGGCCCTATTTTTGTTCATTAGTAATTATATACTGTAGAGTGAATTCTCGTTAAAAGGCCCTTAAATGCCGCTCATGAAAAAGAGAGACCTCTTTGATTTTGTTCTCCGTACAATCCCAGTTATTGTATTGAGGTAAGTCATCAAACTCTTTAGTAGTCTAAAACCTTTAATTTGGTTTCAGAACAGTAGTCATGTACTGAGTATCCAAATTACCATGTCTGTAACAAGTAATGCAGACAGTTATTAAAAAGGTAATGACCATAACTTTTCTTGTAGAATTTCTTGTGCTAATTTTTAAAGAGAAGTTTTGAACTAAATTTCCCGTGAAGGCCAAAATCTCATACTTTTAATGATGGTGAAGTATATGTGTAGTGTAGAGAGGAAGGGGATGGTAATTTTTGTAGTGGTATTTTTAAGTGGACAGTTTACTAATTATGTTGAGGTAAACACTTTACAACTCTTAAGAGGAAAACTTCAATTATCTGAATGAAACGAGGTGCATGAAATTAATTCAGATAAGTGAGGGAATCCTTAGTGTAAATGATGCATGTCAAGGGACATGACCTCAATCTTGATTTTTTTTTTTTTCTATATATCTGTCAGCTGGTTTTACATTACTAGATTCTGATTCTTTTTGGTCATGCTGGGAATCATTGGTGGAGGAGGTAAGGTTTGCTCTGTAAGTTTTTTTTTTTTAAATCTTTACCACAGAGGGAATCCAGAATATGGTATTCTGTGACAAGTGTAATTGCTCATCTCTTGCCTGTAATGCCTGCCCTTTTAGGTGGTACACCACAGCCTTCCATTTTGTCACCTTCCTGTCAAATGTCAAGCGTGTGTGGGGACTCCTTGAGAATACAATTGGTCTGAAATTAAAGCCACGTTCCTCTGTCCAAGCTCAAGATGTTTATATTTCTGCAAGTTCTTACAACAAGTTGTGAAGGTGAATTGAGCTGGATTAAGCCTTGATTCTATTCCTTTCTGCCTTGGGGTTTAATATTAAGCAACAGTTTGTACTGTAAGCCCTTGAAATAGAAACAAACATTGGGCCATAACCCTTGACTTTTGCAAATTATAACTTGAAATTAAAATTTTCTGATTGATTAGAGTTTTAGTGTCTTAGGGTAATGATTTCTGCTGCCGTTTACTGAGGTTTGCAGCATTCCTGGGTTCCTGGCATCTGAAAGTTGTTGTGCAATCTGTAGATAGCCTGTGGCTCTCCTCTAGGCCTTTTTTTGTTGTTTGTTTTTAAGCAGAAATAGACTTATTTTAGCCACAGAGATGTGTGCCATCTGACACCTCTGTAACTGAATTTTATTTTTTTCTTCAACATTACTGTAACTGAATTTTATTCCTTTCTTCAACATTACCTATAGATGCTTTACTGAAAGCACCTTAGGACATGACTTTTTATTTTCAGCATGTACCAGCTTCCTTTTCATTGCTTCATCTTTGAGATGCAAGATGAATCATATGTTGATTGCCTTGGTTAGAGATGTTATGATTTCAGCAAGCTCTGTATACAGACCTTGAGAACAATTCCTAGGTCATTGCCTTCTTTAATATATGCAGGCCATGTAATTGAAGAGTTTAGGCTTCAGGGTCAGTCCAGACTGATTTTGACCGTAAGGTAAGGTCACTCAGTCGTGTCCGACTCTTTGCGACCCCGTGGACTGTAACCTACTAGGCTTCTCTGTCCACGAGATTCTCCAGGCAAGAATACTGGAGTGGATTGCCATTTCCTTCTCCAGGGAATCTTCCCGACTCAGGGATCGAACCCGGGTCTCCCGCATTGGAGGCAGACGCTTTAACCTCCGAGCCACCAGGGAAGATCCATTTGTGGACAACATGTCTTTGGGGGAAGTTAGTTACTTCTCTGGGAGAAGGCAATGGTACCCCACTCCAGTACTCTTGCTTGGAGAATCCCATGGATGGAGGAGCCTGGTAGGCTGCAGTCCATGGGATAGCTAGGAGTCGGACACAACTGAGCGACTTCACTTTCACTTTTCACTTTCATGCAGTGTAGAAGGAAATGGCAACCCACTCCAGGGTTCTTGCCTGGAGAATCCCAGGGACGGGGGAGCCTGGTGGGCTGCCGTCTATGGGGTCACACGAGTCGGACACGACTGAAGCGACTTAGTAGTTGCTCCTCTGGGTTTCAGGTTTTTCACCTGTAATACTGGAATAATATCAGCTGAGTATATTGAGTATTTTTTATTTTTTAAGAGAAGGCTTATCTGTATTGATTCATTGTACTGTTCACAGCTAAGTGTCTAATAATGTGAATTAGTGAACTATTTATCTGGATCATATACTATTTTAAAGGGAAGTAGACTTTGTTCTAGTTTATGACAGAAATAGTCAGTTAGCAAGAATTATTACAAATAAAGGCCTTGCTCAGTTGTCTTGTTTAAAACTGTGTAAGACTTTTGTAATCATCAGTCTATTTATATGCAAAGGCTTTGTTGATAATTGGTATAGGAAAGCAGAATGTGTACTGCACTCTTAGGAGTGAGACAGACTTGAATTTAAATATAGATGATCTAATGGTTGGGTCACCTTGGGCAGGATACTTTACTTTTTTGATTACAAGTTTCATCTGTAAAATGGTATTAAAGTATAAAGATTTAAGGGAAAAGGGGATAATAAAAAGGTTGTTAAGACTAATATGAGGTAGGAAAAATACTTAAAGTAAAAGTGAAAGCTGCTTCAGTTCAGTTCAGTCGCTCAGTCGTGTCTGACTCTTTGCGACCCCATGAATCGCAGCACGCCAGGCCTCCCTGTCCATCACCAACTCCCGGAGTTCACCCAAACTCACTTCCATCGAGTCGGTGATGCTATCCAGCCATCTCATCCTCTGTCATCCCCTTCTCCTCCTGCCCGCGATCCCTCCCAGCATCAGGGACTTTTCCAGTGAGTCAACTCTTCACATGAGGTGGCCAAAGTATTGGAGTTAAAGCCACTTGCTGCTGCTGCTGCTAAGTTGCTTTAGTCGTGTCTGACTCTGTGCGACCCCATAGATGGCAGCCCACCAGGCTCCCCTGTCCCTGGGATTCTCCTGGCAAGAACACTGGGGTGGTTTGCCGTTTCCTTCTCCAATGCATGAAAGTGAAAAGTGAAAGTAAAGATGCTCAGCGTGTCCGACTCTTAGCTATCCCATGGACTGCAGCCTACCAGGCTCCTCCGTTCATGGGATTTTCCAGGCAAGAGTGCTGGAGTAGGGTGCCATTGCCTTAGTCGTGTCCAACTCTGTGACCCCATGGACTTTACAGTCCATAGAATTCTCCAGGCCAGAATAATGGAGTGGGTAGCCTTTCCCTTCTCCAGGGCATCTTCCCAGCATTACAGGTGGATTCTTTACCAGCTGAGCCACAAGTAAAGCCAGAATCCATAAATACTGGTAATTACTGACACTTTGGAAGTGTGGCTTTAGTTCTCTGCACTTCAGGCTTCCTCATCTGTGACATGAAGTTCAGAGAATTGATAGAGTTACGAGGATTAAATGACATAATACCTGTCAGAGGTCATTACATGTTAATCACTACTGTTACTTATATTATTATTTCACTTTCAGAACAAGTTGGACCAATTTTGAGTTAAAAATAAGTAATTCATGCAGGTATTTAGTGTATTTTTTATGTTGAAGGGCATTTACTATGGATTTGAAGATGGCAAGTTATCATTCATTAGCTTTCAGTGTTTTCTTAAGATAGAAGTAGTCCACAAGGTTGTGGTATGTAAGCCTGTTGGTCAGTCACTGGGACCCTTTCAGGGGGATCCATTAGGTTAAAATTATCTTTATGGTAATACTAACTGTTTCCTTTTCCACTGTTTTTACATTTGCTCTGCTGATAGTGGTAGTAGGTAAAATCAGTTCAGTTCAGTTGCTCAGTCGTTTCCAACTCTTTGCGACCCCATGAATTGCAGCACGCCAGGCCTCCCTGTCCATCACCAACTCCCAGAGTTCACTTAATAGGTAAATAGTAAATAGTAGTAGGTAAAACTGAATATCTTAGTAGATATTAAATGTCAGTGACACCAGACTCTACTAGTAGTCATCATATTCTTCACTGCTATGCATTCATCGTTTAAAAAAAAAAACCAAAACAAAAACTCAAAAAAGCCAATTTTACTTGAGTGTCCCTAATGAAGCAGTAAAATGATTAGTTTTATTAAATCTTGATCCTTGAGTGCATTGTTTTAATGTTCTATATATGATGTTTGAGTATTTTATATATGTTTGATATTTCATATGTGATGGTTTTATATTCTTTCTCTATATATGATGAGAAAGTGAAAGTGAAGTCACTCACTCGTGTCCGACTCTTTGTGACCCCATGGACTGTAACCTACCAGGCTCCTCCGTCCATGCGGTTCTCCAGGCAAGAATACTAGAGTGGGTTGCCGATAGGAAATATGCAAAAGGCACTTCTGCTGTATATCCAGAGTATTTTATCTCAAGGAAAACCCTTAAGTATTCCTTTGAGTTGCAAGCTGAATTAGCCATATTTTACAAGAAATATCACTTTTGCTTGAAAGATCGAATACCAGACAAACCATGATTATTTAGACTTAGATATCTGGCAGTCATTTTCTTGAAAATGAATAAAGCGATCTTTTGTTCAGGGAAAAACAATTGACAATATTTGTTGCTGATGATAAAATTTTAACTTTCTACAGAAAATTAAAATTTTGGGATTCTTACATCAGCTGCTGGGTTCTTGTCAGCTTCTCATTACTTAAAGAGTTTTCCAGTGGGATGGGTGGTGATGTTATGAATGTGAATTTTTGCTATGGTGTTATGTCAGGATCTTCAATGTTTATATAACTCAGTGGACATGAACTTGGGCAAAATTCAGGAGAATGTGAGGGACAGGGAGATCTGGTGTGCTGTCGTCCATGGGCTTACAAAGAATTGGACATGACTGGGTGACTGAACAACAATAACTGAATGAAACAATATTTTCAAAGTGATCAATATTCCAAAATTATGGTAAAAGACCCTTATAGAAGGCATGTAACAGAATACAGAAAGCTTATGTGATACTCAGTTTCATATTACAGCTAGCCCACAAACTCTTCTACTTGTCAAGTTTTGGTGTAGTATCAAAGAACATCCATAATTCTCTGAAAATGATATTAATAGTGCTATACATTTCCTTTTTTCTCACTGCATGCTGTGTGGGGCTGTTTTCATGTAGTTCAGTCAAAGCAGGTATCACAACAGATTGTATGTAGGAGCAGGTAAGAGAATCCAGCTGTCCTCTATTAGTTTAAACATGAAAGAAATTTGCAAAAGTTGTAAAGCTGTGTCATTTTTAATGCTAAACTTTTTTTGTATAGTAATTTTTCAAACATATATTCTCATATTAACATGTCATTAAAAATTTGAAATGAATCACTGAGAGGAAAGCAGAACATTTTTATACAAAACTGGAACTTAATCATTGTCTTGCACATTCTAGAAGTGGAAAATAATTTGTTTCATTCAACAGATATTTGTAGAGTGTATATGAATAAGCAATTTCCACTCTGCAGGAACTCAGCCTTGATAGAGAGATGAGATGTCTGCATTTTCAGATACTAGCAGTTCACTGAAACAAGTGCTTTAATAAAACATTTATTTAATATTGCATTTTTTTAACTAAAAAAAAGACAGTAAACTCTAAATGCTATTTTATTAACCTGATTTTCTTCCCATTAACACTATAGAGCAACCTGTTTTTCTTTCTTGTTAATACTTTGGCCACCTCATGCGAAGAGTTGACTCACTGGAAAAGACTCTGATCCTGGGAGGGATTGGGGCCAGGAGGCGAAGGGGACGACAAAGGATGAGATGGCTGGATGGCATCTCATCGTGAGTCTGGACGTGACTCGATGGACGTGAGTCTGAGTGAACTCCAGGAGTTGGTGATGTTTAGGGAGGCCTGGCGTGCTGCGATTCATGGAGTGGCAAAGAGTCGGACATGACTGAGCGACTGAACTGAACTGAATATTTACATATCTATGATTTCATTTTATTATAGTGAAAAGTTGGAAACAGCCTGTGTCCATGGATGGGAGAATCGGCTTAATTGTGTGGTATCTGATATATAAATTTTTAAATTATAAGTCAAGCTTAAAAAATTTAAGATAAATCAGTAGTTAAAATTTTCTCCTTTAAGTCTTAATATAGTAAATACTGATAATTATAACTCATATAACAACAACAAAAAAAACTCTTGGAGTCCTCAGTTTTCAATAGTGCACAGAGTCTTGATGCTAGGAAGTTTGAGAACTGTTTAAGGAAATTAGGCTAGATTCATCAAATGAAAGTTATAAAGTTGTGATATTTTGCATATTCCTTTGGAATATGGACTACTTACCTCTAGTTTCTTTTTCGGGTTGTAAGGATGTCACTAGTTGGTGTTCTGTGTCATTCTCCAAGCAGGCAGAAGTTTCCTGTGTGTGTTTTTAAAAATTTTCATTTTTATTTAAGATTGATGCTACCTAGATTGTTGCTACTCAGAATTGAGATAATGGTTAATTGTGATTCCATCAGTGTATTCACTCTTGACACCACTCTTTTGGTTGTGAGCTATTCATGCAGTTTTAAGAGCTGTTCACCATGACAGGTTTCTTCAGGATTGCAGTGAAATCCCCTCTGCTGACAATAAACTGCCATTTTCTCTGAAGTCTTCACTCTAGCCTAATTTGTCTGCTGTAAAGTCTTCCTGACATATCATAGCTAGTTTTTAGATGGTCAGTCCACAGCTTATGAATGTGTTTGTGAATTAGTTAATTGCAACAATATAATATGCATTAGAGATGGGTTCTATAGTGCCATTAATACTATGGGCATAGCCTTGTTTTGGATTATTAACGTCTTTCTGTAGGGAATTATATTCTGACTCCTGGAAGTCTAGCCAAAATCATTACTTCATTGCAGTCCCAGTGGCAAGAGGCCCCCTTTTTTTGCTTGTAATAGAAATAGAAATAGGAATGCTAAAGCTTTTTTTTTAAATATTAATTTTTATTGGAGTACAGTTGCTTTACAGTGTTGTAGGTAAAACTTTAATATAAGCAGGAGAGGCATTCTGAAGCAGTACTTGAGATGCAGGTATCCTTCGGACCCCAGGTGTGTAGAAACGGTGGTGAGTAACTCTCAGATGAAGCAGGTATTGAAACTTTGGGCCAACCAGCAATGATGGAGGGAAGAAAGAGAAGGGATTTCCTGAATGCTGTTGGGAGTGATACTAATGGATACCTTTTTGTGTCAGTTGCTAAGATAAGGGATAGGTAGTCCTAGGTTGGGAGATCCACCTGTATAGTCTTTTTGTTGTGTTATACTCCTATGTCTGGTTATTGTATGAACTGAGCTCACGAGGTAGAATGAGAAGCCAGTTGGTAAGGTTGAAGTCATAGATTTATAGGCCAGAGGTTTGAATGTAGAAGGAAATTGATGAACTCCAGGGGCATTCATGATCAGGAAGAAGAATGGAACCCGGGAGGGTGATGAAGTATGCAGAATGTTCACAAGGGCCCCAAACAAATTCACGTTACATGTGGCTGCTAGGGCAGGGGCAGAGCTGGTAATCGGCTGGCAAATCAAAGAATGCTGTGACTGAGACTGCTACCTTAGAGTCTCTGGTGGGCAATACAGACTTTTAAGAGTGGTGTCCATACAGGGAGCCTATTATGGGAATGGTGGATATGTGGCAAAAATGGAGAACCAGGAAACATGGGGATACAGACAAGGGCAGCTCTGGAGAACTAGAATTTGACCTGAAGTTGAGCTTGTCTTCTTCCTGCACGAGGGCATCGTTGGCCCTTTGTATAGAGGCAAGACTGGGCCAAAGTGGGGAGCACAGTGACCATGGTTAGCTCTCTGAACTGGAATGATAGACCTACCGAAGAAATATTCGTTAAACCAATGGATGGAACAGGCAAAGACACTGGATGTCTATTACCTACCCACTAAATATTCTCTAGGCTAGGGGTCAGCAGACTTCTTTTCAAAGTACCAGGTAGTAAATATTGTAGGATTTATGGTTGATTATGGTCTCTGTTAAGGTGCCATTGTAGTGTGAAAGCAGCTAAAAAAATACATAAATGAATGAGTAGCTGTGTTGCAATGCAGTTTTATTTATGGAGACTGAAATTAGAATTTCATGTAATTTTCACATGTCTCAAAATATTAATCATTAAAAAAATTTTTTTAAGTCACTAAAAATATAAAATCCATTCTTAGATCATGACTATGTAAAACAGGCAATGGGCTAATGGGCTCTGGCTTGCTGATCTCTTTTAGGCAAATAAATGACTGTCAGTTGTAATACAGAAAGCTTATTAGCATTACTGAAATAGATGTTCCCTAGGACAATGCTGTTGGTGACACTGTCTTGTTTTATAGGTGGCACTGATGATAAAAATCTGTTCAAGAATTTAGATGTGACATCTGCAGCAGGTTCAGATCTCTCAGCTATAAGACAAACTGGATACTTCGTAAAGATTTTCATCTGTTACGCACAGAGAGCCAAAATCCGTTACTGAAATTGTCTGGGTGAACTGCCTGCTGGGTCCAGTGATGCACTAGTAGACAAAGAAGTTGAAAAAGAAGGCTGGCCTATTTGGATTACTGGCAGAATGTGACACCAATATGGCATCAAGCCCTGCTGTGATTCCACGGACTTCATGACTGAACAAAGATTTTTTTTTTTTTGAGTGGGGGTGGTTGAAGTAAATTTGATCTTTTCTTGGGGAATGTGTAATATATTATCATTCCATAATGATATATGGTCATTGGTAATCAAACCTTAAAGATCCTATTTATGGAAATTAATATAGTTATCACCTTTTAGTATTGAGCTTTCTTACACTAAGGGAAATAATATAAAGAGAAGTATCTCTTAGGTTAACATCTTTTTTAGCTTAACCTGAAAAACATCTTAAGCATCTCTTTTAGCTTAAACTGAAAAGGTCAAAATAAGGACTGTGATTTCATGTGGAAGTTTTTGTTTGGGGAATTTTTGAAATTTTGCTCTCCCCTTGAGTGTGTAAATATGCTTCTATTTGCTACTGTAACCAGAATTTTCTAGGAAAATATTCTTTTGTGTAGGCTGTTGAACTCGATAGTAAGTAGGAAATCATGCTGTACAGTATTAATGTGCATAGAACATAATATTATAAATTAACACTAACAGCTACTAATAATAAATTAATATCTTCAGACCTGTTAACTAAATTCACTTAAATGATTTAATGAGCATATGTGAACTGGAAATAAACTATGTATTTTCTAGAACTATTGAATCATAAGAAAACTGGAGTGTCAAAGTTCTCTCTGAACCAAAATCAGTATTTTATTTGGTTAGAATCCCTGCTTTTGGTATACATTTGTTTGTATCAGTTATTGAAACATAGCTTAGTATTCTTGGGCTTCCCTTGTGGGTCAGCTGGTAAAGAATCTGTCGGCAGTGCAGGAGACCTGGGTTCGATCCCTGGGTTGGGAAGGTCCCCTGGAGAAGGAAAAGGCTACCCACCCCAGTATTCTGGCCTGGAGAATTCCACGGTCTGTATAGTCCATGGGATCGCAATGAGTCGGACACGATTGAGTGACTTTCACTTCACAGAAAATGTGAAAGCAGTGCTGAGAAATGAAGTGGGTGGATTCTCTTAAAGTCAAATCCCATTTTTTTCCTCAGTCTTCAATAGTTTTTTTTTTTTTTTTTTTTTTTTTTCGTCTAGCATTCAACTAAAATCCTGGCAGCCCAGGATAGAAAACATAGATTACATTTTGCACCATTCGTCTGCAGAGAAAGGTTTTCTCATGACTTACATGAAACCTCTATTTAGGTCTGTACTCTTCAGTTTGTCAGTGTGACACTGCTACTCCTGCACATTTTTGGTCAGAGCGCATTGCCACTAACATAGCCATCCTGCTAGGAAAAAAATCTGCGTATTGCTGAATAGTGGAAGTTCAGACATCTAATTTACAAGTCAGATTAGCGATCAGAGTCATGCGATAGCTTTATGTGGAGTTGATTTCATTTCATGGTTTTTCAGCTATTTTTTCATGGAAGCAATGCCTATAACTCAGAGACAGGTGTGTTGTAGCATTTGAAAGCCTTAAACTTTTGAATCTGTAATGAAAGGAATGTTCTTACAGATACTCAAATCCTAAAACTCAAGGATTTTGAAATAAGATGCTTTGTCATTCAATATATTGTGCTATAATTGAACTCCCCTGCAGATTTTATTTTGGATCATTGTGATTAATATTTGGAAAACTTGCCCATTTTCAAATACAGGCAGTTTAGGGAAGACTGTGATTGTGTGTGTGTGTCTGTGCGTGTTTAAATAGAGCAGCAAAACCCTTACTTTATAAATAAGTTATATTTAATAGGAAATATGGGAATTTAACATTGGTAGACCAAATCGGGAATTCTATTGTTGTCTTCTGGAAACCTTCCACAATGAGGAGTAGACAGTAAATAGATCCCTTTGTAGATGGCAGTTACTATTTTTTCCTAAACTTTTTTCAAAATATACAGGAGAATTCATAGCTATAGCTTGATGTCTGTGAGTGTGTGCCGAGTCGTGTCTGACTTTTTGCGGCCCCATGGACTATAGCCCACAAGGCTCCTCTGTCCATGTTTTTCAGGCAGAAATAAAGGAAACAGGAGTGGGTTGCTGTGTCGTCCTCCGGGATTTTCCCAACACAGGGATCGAACACATAGCTTGATGTATGTGTATGTTCAGTTGCTAAGTCATGTCTAACTCTTGGCAATGCCATGGACTGTAACCTGCCACTCTCCTCTGTCCATGGAATTTTCCAGGCAGAAATACTGGAGTGAGTTACTGTTTCCTCCTCCAGGTGATCTTCCTGAACCAGGGATAGAACCCATAACTCTTGGATCTCATGTATTGGAAGGCAGATTCTTTATTGCTGAGCCAGCTAGGAAGCCATTTAGTTTGATAGGTTACAGTTACTCTTATTTCACCTGTACTTATTGAAATAGAGAAGACATCTCTTAGAAGTGAGTATTTAGTTCATTGCAGAAAGGAAGTGCTATTTATTGGGCTTTGAGGACAATTGCAGACAAGAATCTGTGTTAATTTTTAGATGGTTGTTAAGCCAATAAGCCACAGTTAGAATCAGACATGAAACAACAGACTGGTTCCAAATCGGGAAAGGAGTACTTCAAGGCTGTATATTGTCACCCTGCTTATTTAACTTATATGCAGAGTACATTGTGAGAAATACTGGACTGGATGAAGCACAAGCTGGAATCAAGATTCCTGGGAGAAATATCAGTAACCTCAGATATGCGACGACACCACCCTTATGGCAGAAAGCAAAGAAGAGCTAAAGAGCCTCTTGATGAAAGTGAAAGAGGAGAGTGAAAATAGTTGGCTTAAAACTCAGCATTCAGAAAACTAAGATCATGGCATCCAGTCCTATCACTTCATGGCAAATAGATGGGGAAACAGTGGAAACAGTGTCAGACTTTATTTTGGGGGGCTCCAGAATCACTGCAGATGGTGACTGCAGCCATGAAATTAAAAGACGCTTACTCCTTTGAAGGAAGGTTATGACCAAACTAGACAGCATATTAAAAAGCAGAGACATTACTTTGCCAACAAAGGTCCGTTTAGTCAAGGCTATGGTTTTTCCAGTGGTCATGTATGGATATGAGAGTTGGACTCTAAAGAAAACTGAGCACCGAAGAATTCATGGTTTTGAACTGTGGTGTTGGAGAAGACTCTTGAGAATCCCTTGGACAGCAAGGAGATCCAGACAGTCCACCCAAAAGGAAATGAGTCCTGAATATTCTTTGGAAGGACTGATGTTGAAGCTGAAATTCCAATACATTGGCCACCTGATGAACTGACTCATTGGAAAAGACCCTGATGCTGAGAAGGATTGAAGGCAGGAGGAGAAGGGGACGACAAAGGATGAGATGGCTGGATGGCATCACTGGCTCGATGGACATGAGTTTGAGTAAACTGCGGGAGTTGATGATGGACAGGGAGCCCTGGTGTGCTGCAGTCCATGGGGTCGCAAACAGCCGGATACGACTGAGTGACTGAACTGAACTGAACTGAAGCATCCTTATATTCCAAAGAGTAATGTGGGGCTTAGTAAAAGAATAAGATTGTGGCATCCACTCCCCATAACATAAGTGAAATTAGAAAAGGGATTTTAAAGATGTCATTCAAGGGCTTCCCTTGTAGTCTAGTGGTTAAGAATCTGCCTTGCAATGTAGAGGACTCTGGTTAGATCTCTGGTCTGGGAACATCCCGCATGACACGCAGCAGCTAAGCATATGGGCCACAACTACTGAAGCCCACCGCTTTAGAGCCTGTACTGTGTAACAAGGCACTACAGTGAAAAGCCTGCACACTGAATCCTGTAACTAGAGAGTGGCCCCGTCCCTACTCGCAGCAACTAGAGAAAGCCCAAACCCAGCCACAAAGGCCCAGCACAATCCTCCCCCACAAAGTGCCATTCAAGGGAAGAATTGTTAATATAGTGGAGAGTTGGTTGTGTGACATTTCCCTGTTTCTTTCTCAAAGGCCCTTTTATTTCCAGCCCAGGATTTGGGTATATCTTCCTGGTGGTGCAGAGGTTAAAGCGTCTGCCTGCAATCTGGGAGACGTGGGTTCGATTCCTGGGTCGGGAAGATCCCCTGGAGAAGGAAATGGCAACCCACTCCAGTATTCTTGCCTGGAGAATCCCATGGATGGAGGAGCTTGGTGGACTACAGTCCATGGGTTGCAAAGAGTCGGACACGACTGAGCGACTTCACTTTCACTTTCACTTTCCAGAAAGGTAGATTGGTATTTAATTTCTTGTCTGGGTGTTTAATCAGCTTCAGAATCTTGTTTATTGATACTGCAGTAGCACCTTCCGTAGACTTCTTGAGAGATCATGGCATACGTTTCCTAGAGTTCGGGCCCCTCCTTAACTGACTCATTTCTGGAGGGGAGGAGAATAAGTGGAGCCAGTTAGTTGGCATGTTGAGTTTGAGAGGGCAGTAGTGGGAAGAGCTGATGTTTGCATCTGGTGTGGTGAGCAGGCATAATTTTTTTTGGGTGCCATGGGAAGTAACCAGGCCTGAGGTAATCTTGATGGCTACTGGGAAGGCGGACTGCTTGCCCTATAAGGGGATTTTGGGTAGGATAGTAAGAGGCCAGCCTTAGAGTGCATTCCCCCATACCAGGGAACTGTTCAGGGTGGGAGGCTTCTTGAAATTTAAGGCCCCCCTTCTGTGAAGACCTGAAACGTGCTGTTCAAGCTGGGCCTTGAGAATGAGAGGAAATAGCTGTCATAATTACATGAGGATAGCAGATGATCTTACTTCATGGCTATCAGTAAGCCCCCATTAAAGTAGGCATGTGGGACACTTGTCCCTCTCCCATCCTGATCTGACAGAACCAGGAAGTGAAAAAGGAAGTGGACAAAAGTGAAAGAACCAGTAAGGATTTTGAAAGAAACTGGTTATGTTCTTCTTGCCTGACTTGGCTGAGGTTAATATATGGATTCTATGAGTAAGATATGAAATTGAAGGTATAAATTAGGCTAGATTATATTTTGCAATATTTGAAAATGACGGAGAAGCAGTCGTTTTATCTGGAATGTTACAGAGAGATGGGGAGTTGAGTTGAGTTCAGCCGCTCAGTCGTGTCCGACTCTTTGCGACCCCATGAATCACAGCACGCCAGGCCTCCCTGTCCATCACCAACTCCCGGAATTCACTCAGACTCATTCCATCGAGTCAGTGATGCCATCCAGCTATCTCATCCTCTGTTGTCCCTTTCTCCCCCTGCCCCCAATCCCTCCCAGCATCAGGGTCTTTTCCAATGAGTCAGCTCTTCGCATGAGGTGGCCAAAGTACTGGAGTTTCAGCTTTACCATCATTCCTTCCAAAGAAATCCCTAGACTGATCTCCTTCAGAATGGACTGATTGGATCTCCTTGCAGTCCAAGAGACTCTCAAGAGTCTTTTCCAACACCACAGTTCAAAAGCATCAATTCTTCGGCGCTCAGCTTTCTTCACAGTCCAACTCTCACATCATACATGACCACGGGAAAAACCATAGCCTTGACTAGACGGACCTTTGCTGACAAAGTAATGTCTCTGCTTTTCAATATGCTGTCTAGGTTGGTCATAACTTTTCTTCCAAGGAGTAAGTGTGTTTTAATTTCATGGCTGCAGTCACCATCTGCAGTGATTTTGGAGCCCCCAAAAATAAAGTCTGACACTGTTTCCACTGTTTCCCCATCTATTTCCCATGAGGTGATGGGACCAGGTGCCATGATCTTTGTTTTCTGAATGTTGAGCTTTAAGCCAACTTTTTCGCTCTCCTCTTTCATCAAGAGGCTTTTTAGTTCCCTTCACTTTGTGCTATAAGGGTGGTGTCATCTGCATATCTGAGGTTATTGATATTTCTCCCGGCAATCCTGATTCCAGCTGGTGCTTCCAGCCCAGCGTTTCTCATGATGTACTCTGCATATAAGTTAAATAAGCAGGGTGACAATATACAGCCTTGAAGTACTCCTTTCCCGATTTGGAACCAGTCTGTTGTTCCATGTCCAGTTCTAACTGTTGCTTCCTGACCTGCATACAGGTTTTTCAAGAGAACGATCAGGTGGCCTGGGATTCCCATCTCTTTCAGAATTTTCCACAGTTTATTGTGATCCACACAGTCAAAGGCTTTGGCATAGTCAATAAAGCAGAAATAGATGTTTTTCTGGAACTCTCTTGCTTTTTCCATGATGCAGTGGATGTAGGCAATTTGATCTCTGGTTCCTCTGCCTTTTCTCAAACCAGCTTGAACATCTGTAAGTTCATGGTTCATGTACTGCTGAAACCTGGCTTGGAGAATTTTGAGCATTACTTTACTAGGGTGTGACATGAGTGCAATTGTGCAGAAGTTTGAGCATTCTTTGGCATTGCCTTTCTTTGGGATTGGAATGAAAACTGACCTTTTCCAGTCCTGTGGCCACTGCTGAGTTTTCCAAATTTACTGTCATATTGAGTGTAGCACTTTCACAGCATCATCTTTCAGGGTTTGAAATAGCTCAACTGGAATTCCATCACCTACCTCCACTAGCTTTGTTCGTAGTGATGCATTCTAAGGGCCACTTGACTTCACATTCCAGGATGTCTGGCTCTAGGTGAGTGATCACACCATCGTGATTATCTGGGTCGTGAAGATCTTTTTTGTATAGTTCTTCTGTGTATTGTTGCCTCCTCTTCTTAATATCTTCTGCTTCTGTTAGGTCCATACCATTTCTGTCCTTTATCGAGCCCATCTTTACATGAAATGTTCCCTTGGTATCTCTAATTTTCATGAAGAGATCTCTAGTCTTTCCCATTCTATTGTTTTCCTCTATTTCTTTGTATTGATTGCTAGGAAGGGTTTCTTATCTCTCCTTGCTATTCTTTGGAACTCTGCATTCAAATGGGTATATCTTTCCTTTTCTCCTTTGCTTTTCGCCTCTCTTCTTTTCACAGCTATTTGTAAGGCCTTCCCAGACAGCCATGTTGCTTTTTGCATTTCTTTTCCATGGGTTTGGTCTTGATCCCTGTCTCCGGTACAATGTCACGAACCTCCGTCCATAGTTCATCAGGAACTTTATCTATCAAATCTAGTCCCTTAAATCTATTTCTCACTTCCCCTGTATAATCACAATGGATTTGATTTAGATCATACCTGAATTGAAGAAGGCAATGGCACGCCACTCCAGTACTCTTGCCTGGAAAATCCCATGGACGGAGGAGCCTGGTAGGCTGCAGTCCATGGGATCGTGAAGAGTTGGACACGACTGAGTGACTTCCCTTTAATTTTTCACTTTCATGCATTGGAGAAGGAAATGGCAACCCCCTCCAGTTTTCTTGCCTGGAGAATCCCAGGGACGGGGGACCCTGGTGGGCTGCTGTCTATGAGGTCACACAGAGTTGGACACGACTGAAGTGACTTAGCAGCAGCAGCATGGACCTGACATTCCAAGTTCCTATGCAATATTGCTCTTTACAGCTTTGGACCTTGCTTCTATCACCAGTCACATCCACAGCTGGGTATTGTTTTTGCTTTGGCTCCATCCGTTCATTCTTTCTGGAGTTATTTCTCCACTGATCTCCAGTAGCATATTGGGCACCTACCGACCTGGGGAGTTCCTCTTTCAGTGTCCTATCATTTTGCCTTTTCATACTGTTCATGGGGTTCTCAAGGAAAGAATACTGAAGTGGTTTGCCATTCCCTTCTCCAGTGGACCACATTCTATCAGAGAGATGGGGAAGTGAGACCCAAAAGCACATATTTGAAGTGATTAAATTAGAACATATATCCCACTGAGTTCATTGTATTTGATCGTTTTCTTGCTTTGATAGGATTTTAATTTAATTGAACAAACCTTTAAGTAAGGTACCTACATTTCATATGTAGAGCATCAGTTAAGCGTTTTAGGTAGATTTTCTGTCCTCGAGAGGTTTCTGTTTTAGTGTAGAGGTAAACTTAATCCATGGCAGAGCGACATGGGTGCTCTGGACCTACAAGTGGCAACGCTCTGGGAATATGGAACTGAAAACCACTCGGGTTCAGGGCAGGCTTTGGAGGAGGCTGAGTTTGGTCTGGGCCTTGAAGGAGAAGGGTGGTAACAGCTGGGAAGAGGACATACAGCATGAGGAAATAGTCAAAGGCATGGGATTGGAAATGAATAGATGACTGGGAAAGAAGAATGCTCATCCACACTGAAAATGTTACTATTTTAAAGAAATGGTTTCAATCACCAGTTTGCCCATGTTAACAAATTCCAGTTGAGGTTTGATTCCTTTACATGCCATTTTGTATTTTGTTAACATTACACAAAGTATCTTCTGTTATAAGATACAGTGTAGAAATGTTATTCACTTTAGAACTTAGATGGTTGTAAGCATCAAAACCAAACTTCTAATCACAAAGTCTATTACTTTCCTTGATTTAAAACAGTAAAATGTAGAGAAGATGATGATTTTTACATATGATCTTAAGCATTTGGCAGTGCGGTTAGTTTCATAACAAGTGATTGTTTTTTAAAGCCTTCCCCGAATAAGAATGAGTATCTTGATGCTCGTGTCACTTTTAAATAGCTATAGCTCCAGGAATGTGTCTGTTCACGTTGTTATCTTACATACACACCTTATCTATCCATATTGCTGTACTTCAGATGTGAAAGTAAAAATAAAGGTGTGAAGTGCCTAGCAGACTCGCATGGATTTATGTAAATCAGAAAGCACATGATCCATTAGTACTAAGGCCCTAATGTATTCAAGTATGGATTCTTTCCTAAAGTTTTACACACACACACACACCCCCATGATACCCAGTGATTAACTTTGCAGAAAAAAAAAAAAATTATGAGTTTTTTTTTCCTCTAAACTCGACACGTAACCAATTGTTTTATGATATCTCCATATCATATTTAAAGATATTCAAATCTAAAATGTTCAAAACCTGAATTTATCTTTTCACCCTAACTTGTTTCATCTTCAGTCTTTCTCGTCTAAGTTAATGACAGTCTCAATCCCTGTTACTCAGATCACGAACCTTGAAGTCATCTCTGACTCTTCTCTCTCATATCTACAGCTTATCTGTCTGTAGTTTAAGTTGACTCTTCATCAGAATACATCTAGGATCTGAATTTGACCACCTCTCCTCACATCCACTACTACCTGGTTAGCCTATTAACTTCTCTTACTTGGATTATTTTAATAGTCTCCTAACTGGTCTCTTGTGAGAGTTGGACTACAAAAAAAGCTGAGTGGCAAAGAATTGATGCTTTTGAACTGTGGTGTTGGAGAAAACACTCGAGAGTTCCTTGGACTGCAAGGAGATCCAACCAGTCCATCCTAAAGGAAATAAGTCTTGAATATTCACTGGAAGGACTGATGCTGAAGCTGAAAACCAATACTTTGGCCACCTGATGCGAAGAACTGACTCATGGGAAAAGGCTCTGATGTTGGGAAAGATTGAAAGCAGGAGGAGAAGGGGATGACAGAGGATGAGATGGTTGGATGGCATCACTGACTTGATTGACATGAGTTTGAGCAAGCTCCGAGATGGTGATGGACAGGGAAGCCTGGCCTGCTGTAGTCCATGAGTTCACAAAAAGTTGGACATGACTGAGCTACCAAACTAACTAATCTCCTAGCTTCCTCTTATAATCCCCAACTCAGCATGCAACCTAGCACTTTGGTCTAGTGTCATGCAGTCAGTAGCCAAAAGAATCACAGTTAGAACCTAAGTCAAATGTCTTTGTTGATGTCACAACTTTGTTTCATTTCTTATTCAGTCTAAAAACTAAAGTCTTTCTAGTAGCTTATAAGGCTCTACCTGATCATCTTCCATCTGCAATCTCAGCTTCTGACTGTGTTTCAGTTCAGTTCAGTCGCTCAGTCATGTCCGACTCTTTGCGACCCCATGAATCACAGCACGCCAGCCTCCCTGTCCATCACCAACTCCTGGAGTTGACTGAGACTCATGTCCATTGAGTCAGTGATGCCATCCAGCCATCTCATCCTCTGTCGTCCCCTTCTCCCCCTGCCCCCAGTCCCTCCTAGCATCAGGGTCTTTTCCAATGAGTGAATTCTTCATATGAGGTGGCCAAAGTACTGGAGCTTCAGCTTTAGCATCATTCCTTCCAAAGAAATCCCAGGACTGATCTTCAGAATGGAATGGTTGGATCTCCTTGCAGTCCAAGGGACTCTCAAGAGTCTTCTCCAACACCACAGTTCAAAAGCATCAATTCTTCGGTGCTCAGCCTTCTTCACAGTCCAACTCTTAGTGATGCCATCCAGCCATCTCATCCTCTGTCGTCCCCTTCTCCCCCTGCCCCCAGTCCCTCCTAGCATCAGGGTCTTTTCCAATGAGTGAATTCTTCATATGAGGTGGCCAAAGTACTGGAGCTTCAGCTTTAGCATCATTCCTTCCAAAGAAATCCCAGGACTGATCTTCAGAATGGAATGGTTGGATCTCCTTGCAGTCCAAGGGACTCTCAAGAGTCTTCTCCAACACCACAGTTCAAAAGCATCAATTCTTCGGTGCTCAGCCTTCTTCACAGTCCAACTCTCACATCCATACATGACCACAGGAAAAACCATAGCCTTGACTAGGCGGACCTTAGTCGGCAAAGTAACGTCTCTGCTTTTGAATATGCTATCTAGGTTGGTCATAACTTTCCTTCCAACCCCCTATTCACACCTGACTGTTGTTCCTGGGATAGCTGGCCTCAGGGCCTTTGCACTTGCTCTTCCCTTTACTGGAATGCTCTTCTCCCTAGATAACCACTTAGCTTATTCCCTAACTTTTCTTGGGTCTTTACTGGAATGTTACATTGCTAGTGAGAACTTCCTTGACAGTTTTATTTAATGCATCCCCCTTTCTCCAATTGCTTTATTTTTCTAGTTAGCACTTTCCCAAACGAATTGTATATTTTACTTTTTTATGGTCGGTTTTTTTCCTTTTAGGATGAAAGCTTGATGGAAGCAGGGGATTTCGTTTTGTTTACTGCTGTCCCATCCCACCTAGAATCATTTTTGGCATGTAGTTCATGCTCAAATACATAATTTATTGAATGAATAAAAGATAATACAAATTTATTGTGTGGGATTTAAACTTGTAATAAAACTTGATGTGCCCTTATTGGTATCTTTGGGCAAGGATGTATTTCCAAATGTTTGAATATTATTTTTCCTTTAAATTTTTTAAGTCAAAATGTATTGGGGTGGAATTTATATAAAATAGAAAGTACTTATTTTAAATGTACTGTTCAGTGAGTTGTGATAGACATATACACCTATGTAACTGCTATTACAATCAACGTATAGACTATTTCCATCACCTCAGAAGGTTCCCTTTTCTCCCTTTGCAGTCACTTATCCCTTTCTCCCTCATGCTCATTTCCAGGCAACTGTTAATCTGATTTTTGTCACTAGTTTTTCCTACTGCAGATTTTCATGTAAATACAATCACATATTATGTACTTTTTCCAGCATGATGTTTTTGAAGCTTCTTGTGTTATTGTATGTCTTAGTAATGGGTTCCTTTTCCTGTGGAAGAGTGTTCCTTGTATAGTTGTGCCACAATTTGTTTTTTCATTTACCTGATTGTGGCCCTTGGGGGTATTTCTGTTTTACATNATTTTGACATTCTTCTGGGGTGCATGGTGGTATCTCATTGTGGTTTTAATTTGCATTTGATTGTTTACCAGTGACATTGATCTTTTCATGTACTTATTGTCCATTTGTTTAATCTTTTGTGAAATATTTGTTTAAAGCTTTTCTCCATTAAAAAAATTAGATTGTATGTTTTCTTGAAATTGTTGGTCTATAGATTGCCCTTCTTCTTTCATTAATGGTGTCTTTTGAAGAACAGAAGTTTTAATTTTTGAATACATCTATTTTATCAGTGTTTTCTCCTTCCCTTCCTTCCTTGTGTGGTTCTTTCTAAGAAATCTTTGATTAACTCTAGGTTATAAGGACTTTAGTGTATGTTTTCTTCTAAAAGTTTTGTATAATAGTTTCAGCTTTTGCATTCTCTCTCTGGCCCCTTTTGAGTTAAGTTTTGTGTAGAGTTTGAGGTAAGGATCAAGGTCCATTCTTTTTCATATTTAGTTTTCCAAGGACCAGTTATGGAAAAAACTATCTCTTCTCCCTTGTCTTATCTTGAAGCTTTTGTTGAAAATCAACTAATCATATATTTCTGAATCTTTTCCTTGACTCTTTTATATATTAATCTATATGTCTGTCATGTCAGCCCCACACTGATTCATACTCTGTTGAAGTATGTATAAGTTGTCCAGCTTTGTTCTTTTTAAAATTGTTTAGGCCCTCTAAATCCTTTTTACTACCATGTCCTTGAAACTGTTTTATTTTAAATTTATTTCTTTTTGTTCTTGTTACTCACAAAAGGGAGTTTTAATATCTAACCTTGGCACTTAGGGCCCTCTCCAGTTAGGCTTTAGTCTGCTTTTTCTGTCTTTATTTTCTACTTTTTTAATACCTAACAAATACTCTAGAGTCTTGGTCAGTATTCCTACATTTATCTCTTTTTCTTTGGTAATACTCTTTCCTTTGCTGAAAGCCCTTCTTCACCTCTTCCTATTAAAATCCGAATCATTCTTCAGAGTCTCTCATTTCTTTATGGTGGTGCTTTTCTTACTAGGATATTACAATCCTTTAAATATTTGTCAAATCCTTCTTATTACATTGTAAGCTCATTGAATGCTTTACTCATCTTTGATTCTTCCATAGTGCCTGACTGCCCAGAACTTGACACATAGTTGATGTTCTTTAAGTATTTATTGAACATGTACCTAAGTAATCTTTAAACTAGAAAACCTTTAGGGCACCTTAACTTACTAGCTCTCCAGTGTGGCTTGTCGAGTGACTGTATCTAAGACTGTACTACCTGCAGCCAGCCAGGCTGCTGTCCATGGGATTCTCCAGGCAGCAGTACTAGAGTGGGTCGCCATTTCCTTCTCCAGGGCATCTTCTTCACCCAGGGATTGAACCCGGGTCTCCTGTGTCTCCTGCTTTGCTGGTGGATCCTTTACTGCTGAGCCCCTGGGGAAGCCCCTGCAGGCATCATGCTGCCTTGCAGAGATCTTTTTGCATGGCTATAGTTTTAGAGTAGGGAACAGAAAGAAAAAGAGGGGCAATTATTTCTTCCAAATGATGTTCACTCAGTAAAGTTGGGGAGGGGGTGGAGTTAAGGGCGGCTGCGGGAGTTGGGGGGGTTTGCTGTGGGGAGTTAACTCATCCTCTGATATAATCCATATCTTTCTGTCTTGTCTTTTATGCGAGTCCTTTAACTTTACCTTTGTTGGTCAACGTGATAGGTACTATTTCTGTCAGCAAGGGTGAACCAACTAAGCCCTCAGTGACCTGTATACAAGTGGTAAACACATGAGGATTTTCTGTATGCTATGAGTAAGTGTGGAGATGGGTATCATGAACAGAGGAGGAACACTTGGGTGTCTGATTGCCCGTTTAGGTTTTCATAGGCCTATATCTAGGTGTATAAATTAGGGAGGACCAAATGTGCTTTGCTTAGCCCAATGTTCACTTACTGAGCTATTTTCAGATAGTTCTTCAGATAGTGAAAGTCATCCGTCATTGCTTAATTTTATGTACTCTTCCACTTATTTATACCCGCTGTCATTTGCTGAGATCATCCCCTCAAAAAACATTTTCTTGAGGACCCATGATGTGGTGAATGCTAGCGCTGGCACTAAAAAGATAAAAAAAGACATGCCTCCTAAAGGAGTGGAACTTTCAGTTGAGTATCAGTAGTCAGCAGATACTTCTATATCCCAAGGAATTGGTATAGCATATACAGATTGTGGCAAGCTTATTTTGTGATCTTTGAATCCCTTTGTTACATAGAGGTTATCAAAAGAGAGAGATTTCATTAGGCAAATTCAGAGTGCCATTGAAGTGCTGTGTGTTTAGCCCTACCTCTTACAAGATAGGCATCAGAATCTTTCATGAAGCTTAGTGAGAGGAGTTCAACTGTAGTACATGGTCTGAGGTCACAAAGGACTGATTCTTGACTCATGCCTGAGAAAGCATAAGGGTTCTTTGGCAGTTGGGCTGGGTTTGAGAAATAATTGCACTGCTTTCTTCCTGGTGGATCAGATGGTAAAAAGTCTGCGTGCAATGCAGCAGACCCACGTTTGATCCCTGGAGAAGGGAATGGCAACCTACTCTAGTATCTTTGGCTGGAGAATTCCATGGACAGAAGAGCCTGGCAGGCTACAGTCCATGGGTTTGCAGAGTCAGATATGACTTAGCGACTAACACACACTTTTCTCCTAGCAGGTCAGAAGTGTATGTATGTATCACAGAATACGACTGTCACCCTGCTGTTATTTGAAAAGGAATCCTTCCCAAGAAAGTTTACCGCCAGGGAAGGAAGATCCTCGCAGTAAGGAGTTGGGTGTATGGCCAGAGGTCAGAAACTAAGGGGACACTGAGAGGGAGCCATGAGGATCATACTCATAGATGAACACATAGACTCTTCCCAAGAGAGGGAAAATCAGCATTAAACACTTGCCATCTTCATATAACATTGGGTCCTGTTGGTACAGTAGCAGTCAAGTAAGAACTGTACTGTTACGCCTGACCTCTCCTCCCCTTCCTGTCTTTGATCTGGGTGGGCTCAGAAAACTTGAAAGATGGCAGAAGAGAAACTTGTGAGAAGAGAAGGATCTTGATCCTTCCCTCCCTGACAATGGCCAGCTCTCTGCAGGCCCGAGCTGAAAAGGTAACAAGTTTTAGTGTTTACTTTGGAGTTCTGACTGTTTTTGGATATAGTCTTTAAATTTTGAAAAATTTTAAGCTTATACAACTGTTGAAATAATTATCCAATAAGCATCTCATACCTTTTGCCAGTTAGTAACATTTGACTACAAGTATATATACAGTGTACTTTTTTTGGCCAGTGGAGTGGGCCTGAACCATTTGAAAATGACACTTTACTCCTAAATACTTCAACTTTTCTATTTTAAAAATTAAAATATTCTCCTGCACAATGCATTGTCACACCCAAGAATTTACTATTGATACAATAATGTTACCGAATCCATAGTCCGTATTCAAATTTCCCCAGTTGTCTGCCTGAGACTAGTTATTTTAAATTACTGAACTGGGACTTACCATTTCAAGTGATCATATGATTTTCTGTAACGTCTTAGTGATCAGAAAGTCATGAGAATTATGAGTTTTTTCTCTAGGGCAGAGGTTGTTTTACTGCTGAATGTGTTTAATAGACCAGTAAGAGACAAAAATAAAGTTTTTGCATGAAACCTGCTGTTTCTGCATGGTCAACATGTTGAATACACTTTTAAAAGGGTATCTCAATTCAGTGTGCTTTTGAATGGTTCAAGAATAGATCTCCTATAGATGAAATAAAATTGTCAGAGCGCTGATAATTGTTGGCAAGGTGATATGGTACATTAAACTCTTTCTTTACTGCTCTGTGTGTTTGCAATTTTTCATAATAAAAAAGGAGTTTTAGGGTGTTGTGTCTTCTAATATATAGATTTGGGGTACTAGAAAATCATGTGTTATTTTATGCTGTTAATATCAAAGAAAATCAGGCATTAGGCTAAATCTTTTACATGTTCCATATTCACATTCTGGGATCTCCAAGGTAAATTTTATTTATTTCTTTGAAAAACAATCATTCTTTGGAGTTCATTACTTGGTAGGAAGGTTTCCCTTAATCTTTTCCTTAGATTGTCATTTCTTTCTGAAGTGGAGGAGGGACTGAGCCCAGGACTGGTACTAATAATGGAGTGGATGACCTGGGTGAAAGTTCATGTTGGTCCAGAATTGAAGCTAAAAGTTATTAGAAGCAGGGTTGAGTCTAAGGGATTTCAACATAGTGCAGTGCTGGCTCTAATTCAAATTTATCAGGTAACACAGAGTTCTGAATAAGATGACAGTGGGTAATTTCTCCCAATTAAGGATAAAATAGTTCTAAAACTTAGTGGTTTGCTTTGTTAGAATTTGTTTGGAATTTCAACTATTGTTTATTAGCCATAGTGATAGATTTGGTGTGAATAGAATTTCTTTTTTTGTACTTTTAATAATCTAATAATTTTTGTTTGCACATTCTTAATACTAAAGTAGGATCTCATAACTTTGTCTTGAAAAACCACTTTTGATGGTCCAAAGTCAGGAAAATACCACTGTCTCTGTATACATTATATGCATCAGTAATTTCTGAGTGTTAAATACCATTTACGTCTTTTTGTTGAGTATATTTTGTAAAGGTTTTTAAGAATGAATAGTTAAAAGGAATTGCACTGATAAATGAGATGATTGTTTTTGACGTCTGTAAGAAGGACAATTTAGTCATCAACGATCAGTGTTTCTTAGCAACAGAAAGTATCCCTATGCTGGGCATTTCCATATATTTCTTATAAACACATATTTGGAAATATTTTATATGACCTGATGGTTGTCCACCTGTCCCAAATCTCTCACTGCTTCTTCCTTAACTAAATGTCCTAATTAGACTTCACATTCATAACAATAAATTCTTCTGGCTTAATAACCCACCATTTGACTTGTGAATCATTTGGCTTGTCAGAATCTTAAAAGAATTCTGAGAAACAAATTTTTTGTATGTATTGTGAAGCTAAAAGTTACTGAAAATGTGTTATATTTTCATAATAAAACAAGTATGAAAGATTCTCTTGGGAGCTAGCTGTTTTCTTGGCCCCTAGGGAGGTAGTTTAATCACTTGTGATAAAGAAATAGCTTGATTATATTTCGGTAAGTTGACTTGTATTCAGTTTAGATCATAATTTATGAAAATGCTAGGTTCATAGGGAATGTTGATTCATTCATCCATTCAACAAATATTTATTGAGCACTTACAATGTGCCAGACTCTGTGACAGGCCCTAGGGATACAGTGGTGAGCAAAAAACATGGGGTCTCTGCTTTCTGGAAAAGAACTGTGGTTGTCAAAGAGCATAATCTGGTCAGGTAGGGATGACTTCCCCGAGGAAGTGTTTCTTAACTGTTATCTGAAGAGCGTTCCAGTAGGAGCAGCAAGTGCAGTGGACACCACCGAGCACACTGAGGACCTGTCAGAAGGCTGGGGAAGCTGGAGCCCAGAGAGTGCTTGCATGCCCATAAAATGAGGCTGGAGAGGTAACTGGTTTTGAGAAAGGACTTCATTCTTTGTAGTTGTTTTATGAAATCAGTAGCCATCTTTATATTGACTTCTGTGTAGCTCTTTTAAGATATAAACTATGTTTTCACATATTCACAGATTTGAACCCTAACCTTAACCCTTAGAATTCATTTTTTAATAGTAATCCATTTTGAATGGCCATCTCCTGCTTGAATATACAGGCTTACTTCATTTTATTGTACTTCACTTTCTTGTGTGTTGCAGACACTGTGCTTTTTAACAAGTTGAAGATTTGTGGCAACCCTGTAGTGTCAGATGATGGTTAGTATTTTTTAGCAAAGCACTTTTTTTGGTTCTTTTTATTTTTGAACTTTTTATTTTGTATTGGATTATAGCTGATTAACAGTGTTGTGATAGTTTCAGATGAACAGCAAATGGAGTCAGCCATATATAAACATGTACCAATTCTCCCCCCAAACCCCCTCCCATCCAGGCTGCCACATAACACTGAGCAGACTAGCAAAGCACTTTTAAGATATGTAACATTATTATTTTTTTTTTCACATAACACTACTGTATACAATAGACTACCGTATAGCATTAATGTAACTTTTATGTACTCTAGGAAACCAGTAAATTTGTTTGGCTCACTTTATTGCCATATTTGCTGTATTGTAATGGTCTGGAACTGAACCTACAATATCTCCAAGGTATGTCTGTACTAGCCCAGTGCCAGCTTCATTTTCAGATACCTTTAATTATTAGAGAGTTCTTTCTTATGTGAAGGCAGAATTTTGTTTTCTAATCATTGATCCTAGTTCTCTGAGGCATAATGAACAAGTGTAGTTTGTTTTTAGATGTATTCAAATATGTGAAAGTTATTCGTATATAGCTGTAAAGCTTTTTTCCTAGACTTTTTTCCCCCTTAATATTTGAAAATCTTCAAATATATACAAAAGGAGACAGACTAGTAGAATGAAACATCCTTCCTGCCCTACTCTGCTTGTACTCATTGCCCATCTTCAACAATTATCAACTCATGGCTTTATTTGAAAGATGCTTAATATTTTTGTTCACAGTGTGGTACCAGTTGCTGGAGTTTTAGAACAGGATCTGCCAGTTTCTGGCCTTAAGGAACTCACATTCCAATGGAGAAAAAAATGAGAAAATCAGTCAAAATAGTATACCATAATACATACAGTTATCTAATTTGTAAGAGAATTAAAGGATTATGAACAAAAAGTACAGGGCACCTGTCCTGTTGATAGGTGGGAACTGGGGGCAGGGAACTGGGGTGGAGATTAGTGTACAGATTTAGGCTCTGTCCTTGAAGAAAGCAAGCAAGGTAAGTCAAAATTCACCAGATTTCAAGAAAGTCTAAAATAATCCCCCCTTCATTGCTATGTAAAATCTTGTCTGTATGTACTCAAGTAGATATTTCTGTGGAAAGACCCCTTAGTCTTCATCAGACCTCAGAGCTATATGATACAAAATAGGTCCGTTAAATTGTCCCTTGTGGAAGAACTGGATTTAGTAATAGTTTAAGGATTTTCTTAATGGTCAACTTAAACCCTCATGAGAGTTGAAAAGCCAAGAGACTTGGAGACAGATGTTTAGTCAACTACAAGTAATGTTTATTATTGCAAATAGGAAAATAAATATTTGTACTCTTCTTATAGGCTGGAAATCAAGTATGTAGGTAGATAAAGATGATATATTTTAAAATATGAAATAATTGGTTTATTGTTTTACCCAGAGGTCAGGGATTCAAGGCCTAGAGAGATGATGTCATATTCAAAGTATCAATGAAAATACTGTTTCTTTCTTCAGACAATATTAAGGTCTTCACTTAGGTTTGAAAAGCAAGCTGTGTGAACACAGAAAGACTGAAGAATGTTTTTATGTTCCAGTCAGTTCTTTGTGTAGAGCCTTACCAAGGATGCATCATTAATGCTGGTCTTGATATTCATCCAGACTTGTTCTTGCTGAATTTTGTGACCCATGTAATGTCTTTTAGTACAACTTGTGAGAGCATTAAGCATATGTGTACATGCACACACAGTATAATGCAGTTTCCTCTTAGAGATTTTCCATCCAAAGAAGCAGATACTATATATATTAGACAATTGGAAGCAGGCGCTTCCCACTTGAATCTGTATACTACGGGAGTCCCTATGGTTTATCTCTTAGGTTCTGGAATAGAGGTGTGACAAAAAACCATAATGTAGTCTTTTTTTATTCATTTATAATGTCACTTGGTGCTTGAGTACTATAGTTAACTCTCTGATCACGCATTATATGTATGATTTGCCTGTTTGTTTATTTCCCTGTTTAGTATTCAGTAAATATATATATATATACACACACACACATACACACTCAAGCAAAAATGATCAACTTAGATTAATTTTTGTAAAATATCTTGGTAATTTTATAGACATAGCTTTGTGCTGCATTTTGTTCATGTGTATGGTCATTTGTTATATTTGAGTGTTTCTGAAATGGAATTATTTGATAATTCGTGTAAATTACCTTAAGAAATGATATAAAATGACAAGCTCTATCCTTTTAAATTGATTGGATTTAACTATAACTCAGTTCAGTTCAGTTGCTCAGTCGTATCTGACTCTTTGCGACCCCATGGACGGCAGCACACCAGGCCTCCCTCCCTGTCCATCACCAGCTACTGGAGTTTACCCAAACTCATGTTCATCGAGTTGGTGATGCCATCCAATCATCTCATCCTCTGTCGTCCTCTTCTCCTTCACCTTCTATCTTTCCCAGCATCAGGGTTTTTTCAAATGAGTCAGTTCTTTGCATCAGGTAGCCAAAGTATTGGAGTTTCGGCTTCAGCATCAGTCCTTCCAATGAATATTCAGAATTGATTTCCTTCAGGATGGACTGGTTGGATCTCTCGGCAGTCCAAGGGACTCGCAAGAGTCTTCTCCAATACCACAGGTCAAAAGCATCAATTCTTCTGTGCTCAGCTTTCTTTATAGTCCAACTCTCACATCCATACATGACTATAAACCATAGCTTTGACTCGATGGACCTTTGTTGGCAAAGTATTGTCTCTGCTTTTTAATATGCTGTTTAGGTTGATCATAGCTTTTCTTCCAAGGAGCAAGTGTCTTGTGGACCGGAGTCTCCTCCCTCCGTTTGGCCCCTTCCTGAATTCTCCAGGTTAGTTTTCAGCAACAGCACTGTGTTCCTTACCTGGACCTCTTGTTGTGAGACAACTTATGCAAGTGGTTATCATCATACCTAGCCAAGATGGGTGGTTTTAGTCAATGGTTCCCTAACAACCTGATGAACATATATCATATGTCCAAAAGTTAATGAAGGAGAATAGAAGAATTTTGCAATGATGATGATTGTATTTACTATAGTCTGTGACCCTGAATAAGATTTTATTAGGTGATAAGAGCTGTGAGAGACCTAGGTTTAACTAAAAGGAAACGTTTGGGTTTCATTATACTGTCAAAAGGGCTTTCTAGGTGCTGCAGTGGTAAAGAATCTGCCTGCCAATGCAGGGGACATGAGAGTCAGGGAAGATCACCTGGAGCAGGAAATGGAAACGCGCTCTAGTATTCTTGCCTGGAAAATTCCATGGATAGAGGAACCTGGCGAGTTATAGTCCATGGGGGTATAAGGAGTTGGATACAACTGAGCATGCACATACGTGTGGCCCGTGTGTGTGTGCATGCACACGTGCACAAACAGATACACTAAAAAAGATTTTAAAAAAGAAAGGTCTTGTGCTAGTGAAACCTATGCCTCAAACATAAGGCTTTTTTTTTTTCTTTTCTGGGCTCATATTCATGGAATTTATATTTGATTACCAGTCTCATGTATTTTGGGCTTCCCTTATGGCTCAGCTGTTAAGGAATCTGCCTGAATGCGGGAGACCTGGGTTTGATCTCTGGGTTGGAAAGATCCCCTGGAGAAGGGAAAGGTTACCTGGTATTTTAGCCTGGATAATTCCATGGATTGTATGGTCCATGCGGTTGCAAAGAGTCAGACATGACTGAGCAACTTTCACTTTTGGTGATGTATTTTGTCATCAAGGAACATTTTATAGTCTATCATTTGCTCTTTAATCGATAGATAACTAACTGGTTACCTTTTAATGTGATACTTGCCATTATCATTCGAAAATTCTTTCCTAAATCTATGGAATAAACTAATCTCAGTGTTTCTGTTCTTATTTGTATTTAGTTGACTTCATGCATACCTCATCATTGAAAAGTTTTGTAGTTGGTAAAATTATATTTCCATCGATAAGCAGAAGCTTTTAACTTATTCCAGCTCATTTGATTAGAAGTTGCATTTGAAGCTATATAAAAAATATTAATTAAGGAAATCAACAGTGAATATTCATTGGAAGGCTGATGGTTAAAATGAGTCTCCAATACTTTGGGCACCTGATGCAAAGAGCCGACTCATTGGGAAAGACCCTGATGCTGGGAAACATTGAGGATAGGAGGAGAAGGGGGCAACAGAGGATGAGATGGGCGGATGGCATCACTGACTCAATGGACATGAGTTTGAGCAAACTCTGGGAGATAGTGAAGGACAGGGAAGTCTGGCATGCTGCAGTCCATGCAGTCACAAAGAGTCAGACGTGACTGAGCAACTGAACACCAACAAGGCAGTGGATCAACAGTACTGTGGCCTAAACTGCATCAGAAGTACAGTGTTTTATTGTTCTTTCCCTTGCCACTCAACTCTGTGTGTGTGTGTGTTTCACTCTGCACAGTTTTTCTCTGCATTCCTTATATGTGCTTTCTGTACATCCTCTCTATGTACTTGTCTAATTACTTTGTGGAAATACTCTAGGGAGTGCTGGTAATAGATGATAACTTTGTACAAGTGTATTTTGTGGTATCAGATAAAACATGGGTGCCACATCTGTCTTCTAGAGGGAAATTTCTTGGCATCTCTGCTTAGAACTTCCCCCTGAAAAGATGTGACACCAGCCGTTAAAGTGAAACTTTATTTCAACATGCTATAGAGTTTGACTCACAATGGAGAATCAGGCAGCCTTGAAGGTTCAAGTTTCCAGAGACCCATCTGAAGTCAAAGGAGCCATGGGATGACTGTGGTTTAGCTAATTTAAAGAGGATTATTGCCAAAGTTGTACAAGTTTTCTATGGAATGATCAAAACTTTTTAAGTTGCTGTGAAATCAGCCCCGAATGTTTTGGTGACCTCTTACTACTTGACAAACCACTGTAAAACTTAAAAACGTTTATTTTTCTCTGGAGTCTGTGATTTGGAGTCTTCATGTAGCATAGTTTGTCTTTGCTACCCTTTGGGTCAGCTGTGTGGCTCAAGGGGAGGGCCAGAATCATCTGAAGACTTGTTCAGGAACATATCTGCTGGGCGATGCTGGCTGTCAGCTGAGATAACAACTGGGAATCTGGGGTTCGGACACCTGTTTATAGCCCTCCCACGTTACCTGGGTTTCCTCACAGAATGGTGACTAGATTGCAAGCGTGAGAGAGAGGGAAGAGGGGGACAAGGACTGTATTATAGAGAGGGAGAGAAGCATGGGAGGGAGGGAGGAGGTGGCGAGCCAGAGCTGGAGGGACAGGGAAAGAGCCTACACCGTTGTCCTTGGCATCCCCCCCAGGATCCCCAAATCCGGAGATGCTCAAGTCCTGTATATACTATGGTGTAGTATTTGCATCCTGTATATTTTAAATCATCTCTAGATTACTTCTAATTATCAATTGTAATTAATACAATGTAAATGCTATGTAAATAGTTGTGAATACAATATAAAAAGCCCTGTTAATAGTTGCCCATTTGGAGCAAATTCTAGTTTTGTTTGCAGAACTTTCTTGAATTTATTTCTTCATTCAAATATTTTGGGTCTGTGGTTGGTAGCATCTGAGTATGTGGAGGCCGCAGATGTGGAGGGACAACTGTATTGCCTTTGGAAATCATGCCGTATTACTTCTGAGTCATTCTGTTCCTTGATAGAAAGCCCTGCTCAACTTAAGCTGAAGGGGAAATTGTTCCCCACTTTGGGTGAGGGTGTGGCAAGCCCCTGAAAGGGCTTGTGGGACAGGAAATATTGCTGTTTCTGTTTTTGGAAAAAACAGTCTGTCACAGCTCTTTACCGGTTTGCCTGTGTTCTCTTATCTCTGACCTTAAACTAAGTGATTCACGTGTGTGGGGTCAGTGTTCAATAGGTAAGTGTACAAGGTAGGTGATACAGATTGAAATTTTTCCTATGATCAATAGGTAGCTGCTTTAATTACATTTTCTGGTAATTATAACTTTTTTCTGGAACTCTGTCCTTGTTTTTCCTTAGGAGACAGAATTAAAATTGCAGAAAACCAAACAAACCAGGATTTGGCATTATGTCAGCTTTATTGAAAGGTCCTGTGATGTGCTTCTGTGAATGACCAGGGTTTAAGCCCCAGATCTGCCCCTTTCTAGCTCTTTGGTGTTGAGACAATTACTTAGCCTGAGTTCATACACCTACAAAGTCAAGGTGATGATAACTTTCTTTAGAGTGGTTTGTAAGGGACAGCTCAGTGACTGGGAGGTCTTGGGGTCTCAGCCATTATCATTAGGCAGGTTGATAAAAATATGTGATTTGGAATGTTGATTGTGATATAGAATGATTGATTAGAAAACCAGTTTAAGATATGTATAGACACTTTGATGTTAGAAAACTGTGGGTGCCTTTGAAAGGAATTAGAAGAAAACTATGAAGGACTTTTTTTTTTTGGCCAAGTTTTTCTAAAATTTAACTTTTGCTTATCTGTTTATTTTTGTGCTGGTTCTTTGTTGCTGTGCAGGCTCCCCTCTAGTTGTGAAGAGTGGGGACTACTCGAGTTGGATGTGCGGGCTTCTCATCGGATTGGCTTCTCTTGCTATGGGGGACAGGCTTTAAGGCACGTGGTGTTCAGTCGCTGTGGCTCCCAGGCTCTTGAACACTGACTCCACATTCGTGGTACGCAGGCTTAGTTGCTCTGGGCATGTGGGATCTTCCTGGACCAGGGTTCAAGCCAGTGTTCCCCTGCTTTGCAAGGCAGATTCTTAACCACTTTACCACCAAGGAGGTGCTATGAAGGGCTTCTTAAATAATGTCTACATTCGGAAAGATACATTGTATCTTCTTAGATATAATCAACTTTTTACTGCAATGAATGTTTCAAGGATTTCTTGAAATAACAGCTAAGGTACTTATTAAGTGCCCTGATACCTTAGTTTGAAATGTTTTATATTTAGTGAAAGTGCCAATATTTCTACATTTCTATTTTTCTCATTGTAAAAGTAATATATATATACGTATGTTATAGAAAAGAAGCTAAGGAGCAAATCATCCAGAGGCAGACTTAATATTTTTGTGTATTTCCTTTCTTTTTTTTCTTTGAACTTTTATAGTTTTACATAGTTAAGATCATCACCAGATGGTCAATACCGAAATCAGATTGATTATATTCTTTGCAGCCAAAGGTAGAGAAGCTCCATATAGTCAGCAAAACAAGACAGGGAGTTGAATGTGGCTCAGATCATGAACTCGTTATTGCCAGATTCAGACTTAAATTGAAGAAAGTAGGGAAAACCACTAGACCATTCAGTTATGAACTAAATCCAATCTCTTACGATTATACAGTGGAAGTGAGAAATAGATTTAAGGGACTAGATCTGATAAGAGTACCTGATGAACTATAAATGGAGGTTCATGACATTGTACAGGAGAGAGGGATCAAGGCCATCCCCAAGAAAAAGAAATGCAAAAAAGGCAAAATGGCTGTCTGAGGAGGCCTTACAAATAGCTGTGAAAAGAAGTGAAAAGCAAAGGAGAAAAAGAAAGATATACCCATTTGAATGCAGAGTTCCAAAGAACAGCAGGAGAGATAAGAAAGCCTTCCTTAGTGATCAGTGCAAAGAAATAGAGGAAAACAACAGAATGGGAAAGACTAGACATCTCTTCAAGAAATAGAAGATACCAAGGGATCTTGGTAAATTAGAGATACCAAGGGAACATTTCATGCAAAGATGGGCTCAATAAAGGACAGAATGGTATGGATCTAACAGAAGCAGAAGATATTAAGAAGAAGTGGCAAGAATACACAGAAGAACTATACAAAAAAGATCTTCACGACCCAGATAATCACAATGGTATGATCACTCACCTAGAGCCAGACATCCTGGAATGAGAAGTCAAGTGAGCCTTAGGAAGCATCACTACGAACAAAGCTAGTGGAGGTGATGGAATTCCAGTTGAGCTATTTCAAATCCTGAAAGATGATGCTGTGAAAGTGCTGCACTCAATATGCCAGCAAATTTGGAAAACTCAGCAGTGGCCACAGGACTGGAAAAGGTCAGTTTCCATTCCAATCCCAAAGAAAGGCAATGCCAAAGAATGCTCAAACTTCTGCACAATTGCACTCATCTCACACGCTAATAAAGTAATGCTCAAAATTCTCTAAGCCAGGTTTCAGCAGTACGTGAACTGTGAACTTTCAGATGTTCAAGCTGGTTTTAGAAAAGGCAGAGGAACTAGAAATCAAATTACCAGCATTCATTGGATCATGGTAAAAGCAAGAGAGTTCCAGAAAAACATCTATTTCTGCTTTGTTGAGTATGCCAAAGCCTTTGACTGTGTGGATCACAATAAACTGTGGAAAATTCTGAAAGAGATGGGAATACCAGATCACCTGACCTGCTGCCTGAGAAATCTGTATGCTGGTCAAGAAGAAACAGTTAGAAGTGGACATGGAACAACAGACTGGTTCCAAATAGGAAAAGGAGTACATCAAGGCTGTGTACTGTCACCCTGCTTATTTAATTTATATGCAGAGTACATCATGAGAAATGCCAGGCTGGATGAATACAAGCTGGAATCAAGATTGCTGGGAGAAATATCAATACTCAGATAAGCAGATGGCACCAACCTTATGGCAGAAAGCAAAGAAGAACTAAAGAGCGTCTCAATGAAAGTGAAAGAGGAGAGTGAAAAGTTGACTTAAAGGTCAACATTCAGAAAACTAAGATCATGGCATCTGGTCCCATCATTTCATGGCAAATAGATGGGGAAGCAGTAGCAGACTTTATTTTTGGGGGCTTCAAAATCATTACAGATGGTGATTGCAGCCATGAAATTAAAAGATGCTTACTCCTTGGAAGAAAAGTAGACAGCATATTAAACCAAATTAGACACCATATTAGACCAAACTAGACAGCATATTAAAAAGCAGAGATATTACTTTGCCAACAAATGTCTGTCTAGTCAAGGCTATGGTTTTTCCAGTAGTCATGTATGGATGTGAGAGTTGGACTATAAAGAATTCTGAGCACCAAAGCATTGATGCTTTTGAACTGTGGTGTTGGAGAAGATTCTTGAGAGTCCCTTGGACTGCAAGGAGATCCAACCAGTCCATCCTAAAGGAGATCAGTCCTGAATATTCATTGGAAGGACTGATGCTGAAGCTGAAACTCCATACTTTGGTCTCCTGATACAAAGAACTGACTCATTTGAAAAGACCCTGATGATGGGAAAGAATGAAGGTGGGAGGAGAAGGGGACGACAGAGGATGAGATGATTGGATGGCATCACTGACTCAATGGACATGAGTTTGGGTAGACTCAGGGAGTTGGTGATGGACAGGGAGGCCTGATGTGCTGCAGTCCGTAAGTATGCAGAGAGTTGTACGTGACTGAGTATCTAAACTGAACTGATAAGATCATAGTGTGTGTAATCTTATAATCTTCCTTTTTATTTAATTTTATATTGTATCATATGTATGTATTATGATTTATTTAGTTTAGGTAATTTTTCTATACAACTTAATGTTATGATTAACATACTCATGTGTGAATGTTTGTTTTCATTATTTGATTTTTTCCATAGGATATATTTCTAGAAAGAAAATTATTGGATTAAAGGGAGTATTTTAATGCCCTTGATTTATGTTTTTACTTTCTTTCTGAAAAGTTTTTCCATTTTATATTCCCAATAAAATGAAAATAGCAGCACTGATTATTCATATTTTAACACATAATTGGCTAATTTAATAGTTGTTATTTTATGAAATTTGCATTTATTCTATATTTTTTAGATTGAAATTTTATTTCTAAGATTTATTTCTGTTCCTTTCATCTTAATTTAACCTTTTCCTATTATTTTCTCTAGGTTTATAGAAATTTCACCTTTTATGTTTTGTCTTTGCCTCTCTAAAACAGTTTAAAATTTATTTTTGTCATTTCATGCAAAAGACATAGTAGAGTCAAGTTAACCTGAATGTCACAGTTACCAATATTTCTAAGGGATAGTAGTTCTCAGTTTTAATATTCTTAATTTCCATAGTATGTTAGTAAATTTTTAGATGTGTTCATTTGAAGTGGATTTATATTTATTTAGTCTTTTAAATTATGATTCTCAAGCTTCAAGTAACCTTATATCTTGGTTATTGTGAAGTTTTTTTTTCTTATAAGTACAATCATTCTTTCTACTGGTAAAATTTAAAATTTTGAATGGAATATTTTACTTAATTGTCAGTGGTGCCAGAGTTGTATAATAGTTGAAGTTCTTTTCTCTTTGAAAAATTTTTAAGTGCTTTAAGTTAATAGAAAAGTGCAAAAATGTATAGAGAGTAACACAATGTAACTCTCAGCTCTGTCAAAACTTAACTTTTTGCTATGTTTACTTCAATTTTTTATTTTTCATTCACTTGAGAAATAGACCTTTGTAGACAGAGCTGAGGCTCTCTATGGTGCCGATCACTAATTCTGTTCTTTCATGGCCTCAGAGATAGCAGGTATTCTGAATTGGGTATTTACATTGCCATGCTTGCTTTTATACATATATAATATCCATTACAAAGGGCTTCCCAGTGGTAAAGAACCCACCTGCCAATGCAGGAGACATAATAGATGGGGTTCAATTCCTGGGTTGGGAAGGTCCCTTAAAGGAGGGATGGCAACCCACTCTAGTGTTCTTGCCTGGAGAATCCCATGGACAGAGGGGACTGGCAGGCCACAGTCCACAGGGTCGCAAAGAGTCAGAACTGAAGTGAAATAACACATCCATAACAAAATGTTATATAAATGATATCTATACTTGTTCTTTTGCAGCTTGCTCTTTTTTCCCCAATATTATGTTTTTAGACTTACCTGGTTCAGCAGATGGTTTAGCAACTCTCAGAATGTGGTACCTGGTCAGCAACTTTAGAATCACAGGGAATTTGTTGGAAATAAAAATTCTCAGGCCAGAACTGGCCCCATTTGTGTTTTGTTTTTTGTTTCTTTAGTCCCTAAGTCATGTCCAACTCTTTTGTGACCCATGAACCGTAGCCTGCCAGGGTTCTCTCCATGGGATTTCCTAGGCACGAATACTGAAGTTGGTTGCCGTTTCCTTCTCCAGGGGATCTTCCCAACCCAGGGATCAAACTCAGGTCTCCTGCATTGCAGGTGGGTTCTTTACTGCTGAGCCAATTTGTGCATACCAGTGCAAAATGACAATGCAAACCAGTGTTCAAACTATTAATCCTTTGGAGGTGGTAGTGGCAAAGCATTACATCAAGAGGGGGGCCCTTGCAAGAACATGCATCCGTGAGAACTAGGTCTGTTTCAGGCCTCTTTCTAGACCTAATGAACAGAAACTCTGAGAGAAGGGCCCCGAAGTCTGTGTTTAGTAAGGCCTGCAGGTGATTCTTATGAATGTTTGAGTTTGGGATCATTTGTATTAGTCCTTGTGGGCCAGCATGAGCTTCCGTCAGAGCTCAGTTGGTAAAGAATCTGCCTGCAGTGCTGGAGACCCTGGTTCAATTCCTTCTTTCTGGAGAAGGGATATGCCAACATAACAAAATACCATAGACTGCATGGTAGAAATAACTGACATTCATTTTCTCACAGTCTGGAGGCTGGAAATTCAGGATCAAGGTGACGGTGGACTTGCTTTATTTTGAGATCTCTCTTCTTGGCTTGCAGATGGCCAGCTCTTGCTGGTCACGGTCCTTACTTGGTGGGTGGGTGCACGTCTCTAATGTCTCTTTGTATAAATTCCCTCTTCTCATAAGGACACTGGTCATATTGGATTAGGGCCCACTTAGTTGACTCATTTTAATTTAATCACCTCTTTTTAAAGGCCCTCTTTAGAAGTGTAGTCACATTCTGAGGCACTGGAGGTTAGGGATTCAAGATATGAATTTTGGGGAGATAAAACTCAGCCCCTAATTCCACTGCTAAATAGTTCAGTGAATTTAATTTTATTTATTATTAATTTTTAAATTATCTTTTAAAAACTTTTTATTTTGTATCAGGATATGTGCATGTGCTCAGTCACCTCATTGTGTCCAACTCTTTGCAACCCATGGGCTGTAGCCCACCAGTCTCCTCTGTCCATGGGATTTTCCAGGCAAGAATGCTGGAGTGGTTTGCCATTTCCTCCTCCAGGAGATCTTCCTGAGATTGAACCCGTTCTCCTCTGCCTCCTCCATTGGCTGGCAGGTTCTTGACCACTGATCCACCTGGGAAGAAGCCTCTATTGGAGTACAGCCGATTAACTTTTGTTGTGATGGTTTCAGGTGAACAGCAAAGGGACTTAGCCGTAATTTTACATGTATCCATTCTCCCCCAAACATCCCTCGCATTCAGGCTGCCACATAACACTGAGCAGAGTTCTCTTTACTGTATAGTAGGTCCTTGTTGGTTATCCATTTCAAAAATAGCAGTGTGTACATGTCCATCTCAAACTCCCTAATTTTCCTTTCTCCCCTATAGTTCAGTGAATTTTAGAGCTATATTATATTCAGTTTTATGATTATATCCCCATTTATCTTTTTTGCTGTTGATGAACATTTAGATTATTTTCCATTTTCCCCCACTATATCAGCCCCACTATGTCCATTTCTTTCTCGTTATAATTGCTTTTTTGGTTTTTATTTATTTTTGATATGGTATCTTGGTAGAGTATCCTGATATCTGTTGAATTATAAGAAAAACAAAATCATGTCGTACCTTTGTTTAATAGAAGGCTGTATTCTATAAGCTGTTAATTTTGTTAGCATGTAATTTTAAGTAGTGGTATTTTTGCTTTATGAGAGTGGATTTTCCTTGTAGTCCAGCACATGTGGTTTGGACCATATTTTGAGTTAACTACACAAGCTACTATTTCCATATATGGGTGGGTCTGTAATAATGATACTAAATAAATAAGTTCCTTTCTCTGTTTGTAAATAAAAGAGAACAGTGACTCCATCATTGTGTATGTTCTGTCTTAAGGTTTTTTGACCTTTTGCAGCTCATTATTATCATCTGGGAATACACTGAATTCGCATTGCTGTTAACTTTTAATGCTGCTATGGTTTATTTGGGAAATAAAGCTATTTTCCTAAAAGTTAGACTTTATCTAAAGTTTTGTACTGGGCTAGGGCAATATTTTCTCTTTGTGCTGAGTTTCCACATGTTCATTATATAATTTATAATCTTATTCCTTTTATTCAAATTGTATTTTATTTATTCAAATTTTATTTCGCTCCCTCTACCCCCACACCCTACCCTGTAACCTCTTAAAGTGCATATTACATGTGTCATTGATAGTTTCAGACATTTACTGGATTCATTGAGGACCAATTGATTGTCTGGATCTGGACCGTGAGGTCTCCTGCATAGTCTTAATACATCTCCATTATAAAGCCTCCCTGTACCAAAGGGAGATGAATGGCATCTTCCTGCTTGTCATTAGTTACTCTTTGGTGACTGAACTTGGTGGTCATAAAGAAGTCTAAGGATGGTAATAATTGAAGCTAGTGTGATCTGGAGGCAGTATCACCTGGGAGCTTGTTGGGTTTGCAGATTCTCAGGTCTCGCCTTGGTTCTGTTGATTCGGATGCATTGCAGTTAATTTCCTTGCTTTCTTACAGTTCTCTTGGGATCATGTAGTCTGTATAATTTCTAACAGTATGTGCAGGTTGATAGAGCAAGCCTTAGTGGTTGTCTGTAGCTCTTTTCTCTCCCTTGAGGTGGGGAGAATTGAGAGATGGCTAGGCTGAAAGTGAAAAGGAGTTCTGATCTTTTCACTGGCAAACTTGTGTTGACCTTCAAGGGTAGACTCTTTAGTATCTTTTCTTCCTTCATGTCTTCACTCCATGTCAGCACTAGACTGTTAAGTTTGTGTAACCCCTTGGTCTGCATTTGGTGTCCCTAATTTCATAGTAAAAGCTGCTAGTTTATTGAATGTTTACTGTATAAGGCCTGTGTTTGGCTCTTTAGAAGAGGAAAGGTAATATAAGTTCTGGTCCCCACACATGCATTTGGGCATTATAGAGACATGAGTTCAAATTGTGGCTGTGAACTTAACTTGCTGTGTAATCTTTGGCAGAGTTCTCCATCTCTGCATCTCATTTTCTTCTGTTGTAAAATGAAGGTAACACCTACTGTGCATTTCTTACTGGGATGTTCAGGGGATTAAATGAAGTAGTGTATATGGAGCACTTAAAGCATAATAGGCACTCAGCAAATGGTAGCTGGATGCTATTATCATTATCATCATCATCATCTAGTTATTTCTGTATTTGAACATCACACTTGACTCTATAGGGCATACTATATTAATGGTCTAGGTGACACTTTTCAAGAATTGCTTTCCTGGCTGGGCGATGATTCCATCACTGTGGATAATTTAATTAGCCCTTGCCTGCTGAGCACTGTGGCTGTGGCAGGCAGTAAGAGAAATGTGGTATAGAAAGAGCCAGGGCTTTGGAGTCAGACAGATCTTGATCCGTCATTACTCCAGCAGTCGATAGCTGTGCACCTTGGGTGAGTTACTCAGCTTTTTTCTCCATTTTCTCATAAGTAAGAAAAGAATAGTTACATTTACCTTGAAGCATTATTATAAATGAGGTTGGGTGGGTGTTGTTATTGTGTAGATTAAATGAGGATATATGGAAAGCACTTGGCTTATCATGGTCACATAGTAAGTTTGCAACAAATATTGCCTTGTTCCTTTTCCACCCTCCACTTCACCCACTGCAGAATTTTAGTGTCTGATTTATCTCTAATGTAGTTGAGATTTCTTCCAGTCTTTGTACTTAGAGACCAAGAGGCTAGACTTAGAGAATAAATGACTTTCTTGCTTGATACTCTTGGAACAGGAATAAGTTGACTAAATCAAGGTTTTCTAAGGGTTCTCGATTCCTTGGCTGAAATACAAATTTTTGGGGGGTGTTTAGAAAAATAATATTTCTTTACTGAGATAAAATGTATATAATGTAAAAATTTCGATTTTCACCATTTTAAGTGTATAAGTCAGTGGCACTAAGTACATATACATTGTTATGCAACCAAAGGTCTATGTTTTAAGGCCAGTTTTGGTAATATATTTAAATATTTATTTCAGGTGTCCTGTTTACTTGGCCCACATATTGGAAAAGGCTCTCTGAGTGGCAGATAATAGAATCATCACAGCTAGTTTAAGCAGAAGGGGATTTATTAACTTGTAATATTAGGATGTTTGAGGATTAGAAGAGAGGAAAGAATAGACTTTAGCTGAACTTCTAGAACCAATTCCTGGAACCACACTTTTCAGCTGGCTCGCTGAGGGAGCCATGGTCATCTCTGGGCTCAGAAGCACAGTGCCTTGTTCAAGTGTGGAAGTGCTGAATGAGAAGTCTTGGCTTTTGCTGCTGGTACCAGAAGAATCATTGTCTTGGCTGCCATCATTGCTGAATGGGCTGGCCTGTTTTTACTTGGTTACTTTTCCTTGTTTCCGTTTCCTTCTGAACTCCTCAGGAGTGTTCCTCCTTGGGAAACCTAGAGCACATACAGATCTCAAGTTGCAAGGGAGTCTAGGAAGAGTATACCTTAGTGTGTGAGTGTGTGTAGAATATGTATTTAATTTTTTTAAAATATGAGTCCTGGTTATAGATATTAGGGATTTTCAACTTGGGATTCGTGGAGAACCTTCTAAAATTATGTACAGTATTATATATGCAATTGGGCCTATTTCAGAGGAGAAGGTTTACAGTTTTTTTTTGAAATTCAGGTGCTCTTGGACCCTAGTGTGTGTGTAGTCACTTCGGTAGTGACAACTCTTTGCAGCCCTATAGAATGAAGCCCGCCGGGCTCATCTGTGCATAGGATTCTTCAAGCAAGAATACTGGAGTGGGTTGCCATGTGCTCCTCCAGAGGATCTTCCCAACCCTGGGATCAAACCCACGTCTCCTGTGTCTTCTGGATTGCAAGTGGAGTCTTTGTTGCTGAACCACCAGTGAAGCCCTGGTAGAATGTTAGTAACAACTAACCAAAGGCTATTATAGCTATATGGGTCAGAGAAGATGTTGGACTGGAGAGGCCAAGATGGAGTTCTCTAGTATTAAGCTTTTCTATAATCATAGGGTTGTTAGGACTGAGCATTGGGCAGACTTAGGGGTGATGGTGGTAGTGCTCTGTCATAGATGAGGGCTGACCAGGGGAGCTAAACCTGGGAACTGGCCTAATCTAATGATAGACTAGGGTCACAGTTCCATTCAGAATGTCTGACCTGTAAGTGGATACTGGTCCAAAGGCTAGACAAAGTCTGAATCTGATGGAGTGGGTCAGATTTGAAGTCTGAGATGCAGGCCAGCATCATTAATGAACAAGAAAACTTAGACAGAAATGGCACACTCATGTTCAAGCAAGGCCTAAAGGAATGGGTCAACAGTTGCTTTTTAGCTTCTCGTCATTGTCAATTTCCCAAAGAGATTAGGTCTGTCATCAAAATTCTGCATGAAGCCTTTTTGCATTTGGTGGAAGGAACCACATGGAATTCACAGATTCCTGACCACTCTAGAATTCTATGATTTCAACTGAAGTAATGCGTCTTTCAACAAATAGGGTGCACTGCAGTAGTTTAGAAGTTATGCCAGTGTTAGAAGTTTATCCCTGTAGGCTCATCCATTGTGTTCTCGAGTTGGTATGCTTTCTAGGCTTGATCACTCCCTAGAAGAACAATCCTTATGACATTCTCCAGGCCTTCTCAGCATAGGTCCCTTTCCCTTGACTGTATGGTGGTGTTGACTGGGTCTTTTGAACCCTGGGATATGGTCAGATGGTCCTATGAAAGATTGTACTTGAACTAACACCCCTGCCTCTTCTATCCTGTTTGCTGCCATCATAAATCAAAGGAGACTAGAATTCACAAGCCCCTTTGTTCTTGGGCTGACTTATTAAAAGGAGTCTTGTCTCCAGAGGATTTAATAATTGAGGTCATGTTGAAATAACATCTTAGAGAGGGTTCCCTAGAGAAGTTTTTTAGAAAAGATTGAGAATGCATTCATCTTGATCTAACTGAGCATTTCCTATAGTAGCAGGATTTAAAAAAAAACCTTTTTTTGTTAAGTCATTTAATTTAAACATTGATGTTTATGAGAAAACTTTATGTATGATGAATTTAACCATACATGTGATGAAAGTGTTTTAGTTTCTTGAAGTAGAGAATCAGGTACACGAATACCAGATCATTTATCAATTTAGTAGGTTTATAAAGTTTCTAACTGTTGTTTCAGTGTTCTGTTGTTTACCCTTGTTTGTTGTGTCTTTTTACTGGGGGCCTCCCAAGTGGTTTGGTGGTAAAGAATCTACCTGACAATGCAGGAGAGGCAGGAGACATTGATCCAGTCCCTGGGTAGGGAAGACCCTGTGGAGGAGGACAAGGCCATCTACTCCAGCATTTTTGCCTGGAAAATTTCATGGACAGAGGAACCTGGCAGGCTAGCGTCCATGGGATCGAAAAAGAGCTGGGCATGACTGAGCGACTCAGCACAGCACAGCACAGCACAGCATATAATTATTGCTAACAATTCTGACTGTCATTGTTTTCCACCAGTCAGATATTTGATTTGATCATGTTAACAATACTGAAAGGATAAAGGTAGGGTCATGGTTTCTTGAATGTCATACTGTTGTCAGATCTTGGAACCTTCTATATGTCTATATAGCCAGGATGGGCACTTTAAAGTTTACTGAATCAAACAGTAGAACTGTAGTTTTAATGCATGTTTCTGTGCTCTGAAATGTATATGCATCTGTGTACACACACACAATGTGGATTTTTACTTGCTTCAGTGTTAAAACTTGCATTTGTGGCAGTTTGGTGGTTAGCCTTGTGAACAACCAAGAGGCCTGATATTATGTCAGTAAAACTGTCTCATAGGTATGATTGAAACAGTTTTATTAGCAACATATGGGGCATGAAGGAGCCACAGAGGGGAGTTTGGAGTGTGAGGGTGCTGGTCTGTCTTTTTTGGTATATAATTATATCTGTCCTCATGCGTGGTGTTATTTGCTGCTGTCTAGGGAACACAGAATAACGTCTAATGTGGTAAAACAAACAAACAAAAAAATAGAATAAATTATAATTATTGAGTTTATAGGGAATTATTTGGATGAAAGATGTATTTTTTCAAACCTAAATTTTATTTGGTCTTTTAAATTTATTTATTCAGTCTTTTAAATTAAAGCCCAACTTTTCAATAATTTGAATTTTTGGATCAACTTTACATAATAGACGCCTAGCTGACTTTCATAAATGGGGAAGCAATTTGTTTCTTTTTCCTATTGTGACAATGTATGGTTCTGTTTAATTAGTTTTACTAAATATTTATTAATTTTCTTTAGAGGTATTTGTCACATTTAAATGATGAGCGCATGCTGATTACTAGATGCTACAGAGAAGACAATATCAGACACAGCCTCTGGGCTGTGGAGTTTAATTCTATAAAAGCAATCACATGTGGATGATGTTTAAATAGTCAATGATAGGAATGACAGACACACATGCCAACCAAGTGGTTACTTCTGGGAAAGAGGGAAGTGGGATCAGGAAGAGGAACAAAGAATCTTCAGTTGTTAATTTTTTTTGTTTTAATTTCCTTTTCAGCTAAGATGGATTGTAAGAGATTTTAAAACCAGAAATTCAGGTTGGAGCTAAGGTAATGGAATAGTTGGTTGCATCTTCTTTCCTTCCATTTAATTCCTGGCTTGTTCTAAGACCAGGGGTCTGGGGATTAGAGAGTAGTAGATTCTGGAAAAAGCCCTGCAGAAAAATGTACTGAAATTTTTTTTAAACTTCATCCAGTTCTGCTCACTACCTCAAGACTTAGTTTAAATGCAGTTGTTTATATTATTGTCTGCTCTTAAATACTTCTATATTTTACAGGTGATTTTTCAGTTTTGTGGAGGATGGTTACTCAGGCAAAATTCCTTTACTCTAGAATTACTTTTGATTCTAAAACTAGTTTCAGAGAGACCTAGGCCTTTGAAATGGATTAATTATTAAAGTGATTAATCTCAAAATGGCTAGTGTGGTTCCTTCTGTATGCTGGAAAAATAATATCGAAAGCCAAGCTGTTCAATATTTAGATTGCAGTGATTAAGAAAGCAGCATGGATTATATGCTCATTTCTAGAGTGTGTGCAAGTAGGGTCACACTTCAAGTGCTTTTCAGATACTCATGACTACTGACTGTCATGTTTTATGACAAGATGACTTTATCTAAGAGCTATTTCCATGGAGTTTTTTTATGTGGATGGAAGACCAAATCTCTGCTTGAAAATATAAGCAAGAATCTTTACACTCATTCTCCCTTTTTAAAATCAGGTTGAAAGTTCTGACTGTCCTACGAGGAAAAAGAAGTACAGTTGAATAGTTTTGTTCTACGTGGAGAACAATTTGTTGTTATTGTTGTTCAGTTACTAAGTAGTGTCCTATTCTTTGCAACCCCATGGACTACAGCATGCCAGTCTCCCCTGTCCTCCACTGTATCCTTGAGTTTGCTCAGATTTATGTCCTTTGAATCAGTGTTGCCATCCATCCATCTCATCCTCTGCTGACCCCTTCTTCTCCTGCCCTCCGTCTCTTCTTGAATCAGGGTCTTTTCCAATGAGTTAGCTCTTTCCATCGTGGCCAAAATATTGGAGCTTCAGCTTCAACATCAGCCCTCCTAGTGAATACTCAGGGTAGATTTCCTTTAGGATTAACTGGTTTGACATCCTTGCTGTCCACGGAACTCTTAAGAGTCTTCTCCAGCGTGGGGAACAATACTTGGTATAGTTGTACATTTATTGGTGGTGATTTGAGACATATAAGAAGAAAAAGTATTGAGTAGTTGTAACATGTTTTAAGAGAAAGTGAGTTTGCTAAATGAAATAGTAATAATCTTAAATTTATCATTTATTTAAACCTCTCCCACTAGATCTTTTAAAAGAGCAGCTAAGAAATATATTCTATCTGATTTGAATTTAATTATTATGATTTTTTTCTTGGGTAAAGTGCCTTATGGACAATGTAGATGACATAACTGATTGAATAATCAACATTTCACCTTAGTGACACGTACTACTAAGTATGTTTATTAAAGTTCAGATAATAATTGAAATAATGAAGTAGGATTACATTAGTAACATAAAACTTGTTCAGAATAAAGATAGTATATGGATTAATTGAAGTAATCCATCTGTACTATAAAATAATGATTAATGGATTGTTGTCATATTTGTGAAGCTCTGTGTGTATTTGTATATAGTTATTATGCACAAATGTAATTATTTATATTTCTTACATATGCTGTTTCATTTTATCATTCACAACAGTTTTGGAAGTAGGTGGGGTAGGTGAGATTTCTCTTTACTAAATGTGGAAAACTGAGTGGCGTAATAATTAAATTGTTCATGGATAGGGCTGCACTGAAATCAGGGCTCCTGACTTCGGTTCAGTGCTGTTTTCCAGTGGCCTGTAGTCAGAACAAGATACTATGACTTTCCTGTAGGCTTCCCTGGTGGTTCAGCTGGTAAAGAATCCACCTGCAATGCGGGAAACGTGGATTTGATCCCTGGGTTGGACAGATCACCTGGAGAATGGAAAGGCTACCCACTCTTGTATTCTGGCCTGGAGAATTCCATGGACTGTGTTGTCCGTCGGGTCACAGAAGAGTCTGACAGGACTAAGTAACTTTCACTTTCACTTCAGGGCTGCACTAAAATTAGGGCTCCTGGCTTCCGATTTAGTGTTCTTTCCCAGTGGACTGTAGTCAGAACAGGATACTATGACTTTCCTGTAGTAGTTAATATAACTTAGTTACCAAAATGCCTTATTTAGGGTATGCATATTAATTGTAATAAAAACTTAAACACTATTAGGGCTAAGTCTTCTTTTTTTTTGTTCTTCAGCTGCAGCAAAATCTAACTGCCATGTGTTTTGCTACTTATATATATGTCTTTTGGGAGATTTTGGAAAACTAAAGTCTTCTTTCTCCTGTGGAAGTGTTAAAAATCCTAAGAAGCTTTCTTGAGATAAAGTTTGTCCCTTTTCAGTGATTAAATGTGCTTTTCTCTTATCTGGGAATTTCACCTTCAGTTTATTGGCAACTGCTTTTTCATGAGAGGATCGTTGAATTATGATTAACTCCTTGCAACCTGGCTTTGGTCCCACCTCTGTACTAGAACTGCGCTCTTGAAGGTCACTGGTGACTACATTCTAGCCAACTGTAGAATTTTTTCCTCATTTCTCAATTTCCTTGATTTATAATGCCATATGACCCCAGTTTTTCAGCTACATGAGCACTCTATTTTGGATTTTTGCTTTAAATTCTCTGCTGTCTATACTTCTTACGGTAATACCTGCCTTTGTGGAATGGGTTTTGTCCTTGTCCTTTGTTAGGTATTTACTTTTTGCATTTTTTAATCTTATCTCTTTAGTTCTTGCTTTGCACTGTGTCATCATTTCTTGTAACTCTTACTGGGATAGATATTGCTGGCAGTTCTCAGCGCTCCATTTCGCATCATTGTCCATCACCCAAACTCTTAGTCCTACACTTCCCTCTGTTTTCAGGTAGTGGTCCTTTTGCCTCAAAACAGATCTTTCTTGAGTCATCTCCTTCAGACTCTCTTCTCCTCTGAATTTCTGAGTTTCTTTTACAGAAGGTATTCTCTTAATGCTTTGGCATTTTACATTTGGTGCCCCTTATCTCCCAGTGTCTCTAATGTGCTCAAGTCTTTCTTGAAAATATTTCTTAAATTTTTCCTCTCCTCTTCGTTTCTTCATCTTCCCTAAAGTACTTTATAGAGTGTGAAACACTTCCAAATATATTTTTAGAAAAGTTAAAATAAGCCAACATAATGCATTTATGAAATAGGAGGGGTGGATTCATTATCCCAATTTGCAGTTCAAGAAATATGTACGAGAGAAGTGACTTGTCAGAAATACCATTGTTGGTTAAGGTAAGAGCTGTTACTGAAGCCAAGCTAATGTGATTTTAAGTCTGTCCCTGTGCCCAAATCTAGTGACTGTTGTGACTTCCTATTAATAATCTTTTACCTTCCAATTTTATCCTTTAATTCACTTTGCTTTCTATGCTAGGTTGATGTCTGTAAAATCAGTCAAGGTAGCAGCTATTAGAGATTGATACAGTGTCTCAATCACTGTGCTAGATAATGTTATTTAATCCTCAGAACTACTGTGCAAGGTGGATATTGTATCCCTATTTTATAGATAAATACATTGAGGCTTACAATAACCTGCTAGTCATTTTGTGTGATGGCATCAAGGTGGGGGTGAAGATCAAACTCTAACTCCCACTTCTGGTTCTTTTTACAGCTACATTGTGCCAAGTATCAAATTCTTAATGTTACTCTTCTTTCAAAGAACTTACTGTGGTTTCCTTTTGCTTACTTAACCCCTTGTACCTCTTTATCAACCTTTCTGGATCCTCAGTGATTTGTTTGTAAGTTTCTTTTTTGTTTATTTTTGTCAGAACCCTCCTCAGTGATTCCTCTAATCTTTACCTTGTTCTCATCTCACACAGACCTTATCTAGTCTCACTTTATCACTTTAACTCATGCTATTTACTACCTGTGTAGAAGGATGGCATCACTGACACAATAGACCTGAGTCTGAGCAAGCTCTGGGAGATGGTGAAGGACAGGGATGCCTGGCGTGCTGCAGTCCATGGTGTTGCAAAGAGTCGGATGTGACAGCTACTGAACAACAACAACAGAATAATTTTACTTCCTCTTCTTTACTTATCCATAGCCAGCTCTTTACCTTTTCTTCCTTCTAACATTTAGTAAGCACTCACAGCATACATGATGCTATGATAGCAGTTGCTAGTATAGATGAGTGCCTGGGCCTTGTTGGGGAGATGAGTTGGTAATGGGGCCAGCTAGACTGGATTTCCCACTGGGATCTGAGAGCCTTAGCAGAGGAGGTATGCATGGATTGTTGTGGCAGCACTCAAGAGGATGTGATTAATTTTACCTGAGTTGTTGGGAAAGATGGGACTGAAGAACTGACATTTGAGCTGTAGTCTTAATGGAGGAGGGGCAATTCTCCAGGTGGAGAAGGGGAGGGAGCCAGGTTTTGTGGAAAGAGGAAATATTTTATGAATAGAGGGATAAAATCACAAGGATGTATGCCATATGTTGGAGTATAAACATTAAAAGTTGCAGGGCTATGCAACAGCATGTGTTGTTGCCAGTGGGTCTCAGGTGATAGCCTTTCCCTTCATGGAGTCATTGGTCTGGGTCTGTTGTTTGACCTTATACTCTCAGACACCTGGTATGGTGGGCCCATTGAGAGTGAACCTCTATCAGGAGCAGGGCCACGTTAGCCATACATTAGAAACTGATGTATACATATCTGTATATGTTTATATGTTTGTAAATTTACTAATTTCCAATGAGAAATACAACTGTCAAGCAGATGGGATTGCTTATTTTGGCAGATCAGTTCATTGTCTCCCTATAGGCAGGCTTCTTGGGAAGCCAAGTTGTTAATTTGGAGGTCAGTTGATGATTGAGAAATACAGCCGTCAGGTTGACCCAGCATTTCTGACCAGAGCACTCTCTTCTGGCAAGATATATGGGAACCGTGTTGCCACAGACCACCTATTGAGCATGGCAGGAGAACCTGAAGAAATATTTGTTTGAAGAAGTATCTCTTAGCTGAGTTCGCTTAAGGCTCTCTTACCCACTCTTAGAAGAGCATTGCCAAGGAAACCAGATTATTCTAGTCAACTTGGCCAAAACTTCCTTTCCTGTGGTTTGGTTTGATCTTGTGAACATTTGCCTAGAAGGCTTTTCTGATTCCTTTGCTGACCAGTCCTTCCCTTTCCTCCACATTCTGTTTGATGCTTTCTCCTTTTAGATAGGTTGAGGCTTTCTGTCACATCACAGAGAAGTTTTAAGAGCTGGGGAAACAGGAATTTTCATATTTCTCTTTTGATTTTCTTATATCACATTTATCTTAAATCACATTTTCTTATTTTCAGTTGTTTGGGGCTAAAATTAGGAAATAGTGAATATAACCTGAAGCCAAGAATGAGAAATTTATGGTGGTGGGATGTTGGAGATGAGGCTAGAAGATTAGGACCAGATTGTGAAGGGTCTTGGGTGCCATATTAAAGAGTTTGAATTTCAGAGTCTTCTCAATTCAGTTCTTTCTTCTGTGAATTCTTTTTTCTCCCCATGTTGTCTTTTCAGTTTAAAATTTTTTATCTGTATCAAGTTAATATCTCACTATGGAGTATTTAATAATGGCTCTCCTTAAGAGATCTTAAGATTTTTAAGAGATCTTATTTAGACCCTTTATGTTTTGACAGATAAATATTAGGTGATATTATCTGCCGTTTCAACATGAGATGCGTGAGAGCTTAAATTCTGCTTCTGACTTTCATTGTGTTTTGTAATTCAAGCTATTTCCACAACGTCCTCTCTCATCCCCCTATTTTTAAGGCAGGTGTTGCTTTTTATCTTATTATAATATTTTTTTAATATTATTATATTATGTTTTTATTATGGTACTTATATATATGAATAGCTGTCTTATTAGTTAATTATCATGTATTTGTCTCTTTTCTCACTGAGCAGTTTGCCAGTTCCATATATTTAAGTGGAGGTGATTCTTAAGTCTTTTGTGTTTTATACCTAGCCCCGTTGAATTTAAAGCAATACTTAGATAATAGGATGCTATTTTAGAGCCAGAAGTTAATCTAGCTCAGTACTTATGTTTTCTACATGGGGAAACAGAGACCCAGGGCTGCTGTAATTTGCCACAACATAACTCTTAGAGCCATGGCCAGACCCAGACATCATCAGGCCTATTCCTACTACCTTTGTACCATACTGTGCTGGTTCCCTATTTGACTGAGAGAGGTATTCCATAAGGACGGGAGAGACCCTCAAATATCAATGTGTAATTTCCAAAACCACTGTTTAAAAACTTAATTTTAGCAGCTTTTCTTGTTAGTGTTGGAAGTGTTGAATGTTTTAGGTTTGTGTCATGCAGGAAACCACAAGAGAAAGGGACATAGGGAAAGGAGTTCATGTATTGAACTTCTGTGTTCCTGCCAAGCATTGTTCAGGTGCATTATCACCTCAGCTCTTTACAGCAACAGTCCTGTGAACTGTTACCCACATTTTGCAATGAGCAAACTGAGACTCACAGGGGTGAAACAATCTTGCAAGTAGAACTAAAAGATGTGGGGTGTAAGCCTAGGTCTACATAACCTCTTTTAATTATGCTTCACTGTTACAGCTCTCAGCCAAAGCCAAGAATAGCAACTGTAGCAGCAGGTACCACACCTGACTTTCTAATGAGGGGAAGTCCAGCAGCCGTCCCCCATTGTCTGTGGCCGGAGGTGATTGTTTGTGCCCGAACTGGGTGGTAGTGTCTGACTCACTAAGTAATCTCACATTTTCTAACCATGGCTTGTGGCTCATATTTGTGACCTTTAATATAGGTATCTTATGTCATCATTCCCATTTCCATTCTGTGGGAGAACAGCACCAGATTATAAACCCACATGTCTCATTCTTGGTTCTACCTAAGCCTCACTTTCCATCTTGTTAGTGTGCCTTCTTTCTTCCTTTTCTGTCTCCACTCTTAATTCTTGCTGTAGAGAGAAAATTCTATGTGCTTGTATCAGAGGTACTGGAATGGATGAGCTTCAGTCCCTGTCCCCCCTACCCCCTACCCAAATTCTTCTGTGTTGGTATGAAGAATCATGGGACAAAAAAAATAAAAAGGTGATGCATAATCACATTATTTGTCTTCAAGTAAAACATTTTTCAAAGTGGTAAGATATATGCAATTCATAACTTATATACAGTTCATCATTCATATTTATAAAATCTGTGTTTTGGTGCTAGATGTACTTACTTTAAGGTTCAAAGAATTATTTAAAAATACTTTTGAATCATCTCCCTAAGAACTTTCAACACTGTATAAATAGTACACATTTTAGCATTTCCTTTTGCATACCTGCAGTTTGATCATCTTTGAAATTGTTTACCACATTTTTTTTTGCAAGGCACATGTGAAGACTCAGCCAACAAATGTCATTATATATGTGGGTTTCAGAAAGCAACCAGGGGAAGTTTTATGTAACCTTTTCAAAGAGTTGTTACCTGGGCTTTCCCCATTTCAGAGCAAAACCAGATGTAAACCAAGGATGTGAACTAGTGTGCGTGTTTTTGAATTTGTTCCTTCTTTTAGGTTTTTCCAGTGACCATTTTTGTTAAAATATTACACCTACCCCCTTGGAATTTAGATTGTTTCTGGTAAATAGTTCACTGTAATCTGGTGATTTCTGTCACTTTGCTTGTCCAGTTAAATTCTTTTGGATTGTTTTTTAAAAAAGACAACACCGTTATGAGATGAGGAATTAGAACCAATGCATTTGATTAAATGTGTTCATGGGGGAAAATATGCTAAGAAGCCATTAGAATTTCCCCTTTATGCCAGAAATGCATTAGACTAGTAGACGGTACAGAGGGATGTAACTCAAAGGAATGGCCTGAGGTAGAAGTTGTTGGATACTAAGAATACAGAGTGAAAGAGGATGGTGTTTCTTAGCATGGGAAGTGTAGTCCCTTTTCTAAGTGGAAAGGCTCAAACCGTAAACCACAGTGTTGAGATGGCATTTTTACTTATTTACAGTTTCCTTTTTGTTTAATTAAAGGTTGGTTGTAATTAAGATGAATTTTTAAAAAAATCCCATATTGTCTATATTGCCCCACAAAAATCCACTAAGAATGAATTAAAATTTTGTTAGTGGTGTCTGTATGTTTATTCTTTCAGGTTTTAAATTTCATATGATCAGTGTCTTTTGCTAGAACACGGCATGCTTTATATTTGTTTTATAATTATCCAGGACAGACTTTCTTATGTATGTGATGGCACATAAGAAGTTTAAGAAAATTTCATGTCTTACTTCTACATAGTGGGTACTAGACAGTTACTGATTGAATAAATTAAGAGTAATTAACTGTTTAAATACAGAAATACGTGGGGTGTGTATGATTTTCTATTCTGAGTCAGAGTCATGATTTCTATGATAAAGTTCTTAAAATACAGATTTATATGAAATGTTTAGGTACTCAGTATATAAGAACTCACTATAAAAAATAAGGATGAATACATTTTTAAAATGTATAAATAAATAGTTATTATAATTCGGAATGTTAAGACATTTTTTTTTCCTTTTATGCACACATAACCCCCCCCCCCCACACACACACACACACATACACCTATACATTTATAGATGGAGAAATAAGAGAAAAATTTTACTGGTATGATCATCTTACATGCTACTTTCACATAGACTGTAGCTTGCAAGGCTCCTCTGTCCATAAGATTTTCCAGGCAAGAATGTTGGAGTGGATTGCTACTTCCTTCTCCATGATTTTAAGAGAAGTAAAAGAAATTAAAAACAAAAGGAGTTATAGTAATAGTATAGTATAGTAAAAAAGAGTTAAGTGATGCTTAACATAAGAAATAGCTAAGTGATTTCACTAAAGTAGAAAGAAATTATGAAAAATGGTTACAGATCAGGACCATTATATTACATATAAATATTAACTATATATTATTATATCAGTTTATTTCCTGCAATGAAAAGTAATAAATTAACATATTTCCCTTTTCCTGCCTCCTAATTTTTATTACTTATATTAAATTTCTACCTTATTAAGTTGTGTAACACTTGCATTCTATTTTGTAACTAGTTTTCACAGTTAATTAGTCTTCAGTTCAGTTCAGTTCAGTTCAGTCGCTCAGTCGTGTCTGACTCTTTGCGACCCCATGAATCGCAGCACGCCAGGCCTCCCTGTCCATCACCAACTCCTGGAGTTCACTCAGACTCATGTCCGTCGAGTCCGTGATGCCATCCAGCCATCTCATCCTCTGTTGTCCCCTTCTCCTCCTGCCCCCAGTCCCTCCTAGCATCAGACTCTTTTCCAATGAGTCAACTCTTCACATGAGGTGGCCAAAGTACTGGAGTTTCAGCTTCAGCATCATTCCTTCCAAAGAAACCCAGGACTGATCTCCTTCAGAGTGGACTGGTTGGATCTCCTTGCAGTCCAAGGAACTCTCAAGAGTCTTCTCCAACACCACAGTTCAAAAGCATCAGTTCTTCGGTGCTCAGCTTTCTTCATAGTCCAACTCTCACATCCATACATGACCACTGGAAAAACCATAGCCTTGACTAGACGGACCTTTGTTAGTCTTAGTTTTATATTTAAAAGCAATCAGTGCTTACTACTTTCTCTTTTGCTTTTTAATACAGCAGATTGCCTTGGGAAAATTCCATTCTCTGGAACTGATGTCCCTAAATAAGTACCACCTTTTTTTTTTCTTAAAGAGAATATATTTCTTTGGTCAGTAGATGGAGAAACTGAATCCTATAGAATAAAATAAATAATAAAAAGGTAAATAATAAAATATTCCTTCCTCCTTCTTTCCTTTTTTTACCTTCTTCCTTTCATTTATTTATTTTAAAAAGGAATTTGATGTATAGGTCAAGCAGTAACAACTATATAAAAATAGACTATATGAAATTGAAGTTGAAATTCAATGTTAGGGTCACTTAAAAAAGTTCATACAGTACATTAATGGCATATGACACAACCCTAGCATAATAAATAGCATTTAATGCTACACTGTTAGTTAGGGTGGTGCAAGCCATTAGGGAGGAAAATAGAAGCAGAACTATGGACTCAGAAAAGCATACATTGGACTAAAACAATACCTGTTGGTTCAGTGCTATTGAGGGAAAGAACTCCTAATAGGAAATCAACTACACAGGCAGCCTGGGGTCAGAATGCAAATGGTTTTGAAAATCTAAGTGGTTTAGAATTCACTAAGTAGGAAATGAGGAGTAACTGATGGCTTCTTTAATGTTTATTTTGATTTATTTTTCATTGAATGAAAGATTCTTTAAATTCTACAGTTCTTTACATTTTTAAAAGCTTCACATGCATGATTTCATATAATTTCATAATAACCCTCCCCCACCCTTATATTGCCATTTGTTATTTTCTTTTTGTTGTGTATTTAAAAATATTGCTTATTTGTGCCTGAAAAATGAAACCCTGGAATACCTGATGACTTGAAAAGTTATTGTTGTTTAGTTGCTAAGTTGTGTTCAACTTCTGGCGATCCCATGGACTGTAGCCCACTAGGCTCCTCTGTCCATGAGATTTTCCGGGCAAGAAGACCGAAGTGGGCTGTCATTCCCTCTTCCAGGAGACCTTCCTGACCCAGGGATCGAACTTGTGTGTCCTACATCCCCTGCATTGGCAGGAGGATTTTGTTTTTTTACCACTGAACCACCTGGGAATCCCACTCTCAGAAAGAGTCAGTACTTGATCCAGTTGGTTCTGTAAAAGCACCAGGAATTGAACCAGGGTCCTCTGCATTGCAGGTGGATTCTTTACCATCTGAACTATCAGGGAAGCGCTTGGTGATGGGAGACAGCATTAAAGCAGCTTTGTGTTTTAATCATGCTTTGAATATGACTCCTCTCTGGACCCATCCATTCAGAGGACAAAGAACCAGCTCTGTCTCCATTCTATGAAAATGAATTTAGTTTCTTTATATCAATACGTATTTCCTTGTCTCCCTTCTTTAATTCTTTATTTCGATTTATTTCTTGGCTTCCTGAATTTATCAGGTTTTTTTTTTTTTTTGGTTATATTTAAGTGTATCTATGTAGAGTACATCATGAGAAATGCTGGACTTGATGAAGCACAAGCTGGAATCAAGATTGCTGGGAGAAATATCAAAAATCTCATATGCACATGACACCACCCTTATGGCAGAAAACAAAGAAGAACTAAAGAGCCTCTTGATGAAAGTGAAAGAGGAGAGTGAAAAAGTTGGCTTAAAATCAACATTCAGAAAGCTAAGATCATGGCACCTGGTTCCATCATTTCATGGCAAATAGATGCGGAAATAGTGGAAACAGTGACAGACTTTTTTTGGGCTCCAAATTCACTACAGATGGTGATTGCAGACATGAAGTTAAAAGATGGTTACTCCTTGGAAGAAAAGTTATGACCAACCTAGACAGCATATCAAAAGCACAGGCATTACTTTGCAAACAAAGGTCTGTCTAATTGAACCTATGGTTTTTCCAGTAGTCACCTATGGATGTGAGAATTGGACATAAAGAAAACTGAGTGCCGAAGAATTGATGCTTTTGAACTGTGGTGTTGGAGGAAACTCTTGAGAGTCCCTTGGACTGCAAGAAGATCCAACCAGTCCATCCTAAAGGAAATCAGCCCTGAATATTCACTGGACTAATTGATGCTGAAGCTGAAACTCCAATAATTTGGCCACCTGATGCAAAGAACTGACTCATTGGAAAAGACCCTGATCCTGGGAAGATTGAAGGCAGGAGGAGAAGGGGACGACAGAAGATGAGATGGTTGGATGGCATCACCAACTCAATGGACACGAGTTTGAGCAAGCCCTGGGAATTGATGATGGACAGGGAAGCCTGGCATGCTGCAGTCCATGAGATCACAGCTTCAGACGTGACTGAGTGACCGAACTGAACTGAAACAATATACAGAACTCTAGCTAAAATGCATACTGAAGTAGAAGTGTATAAAAGGGGTGGGAATGAAGATACTGAATAATTATGTACAGCACATGTATAGAATAAGAGCAATGTATATATTGTTTAATCATAAGTTGAAAGGAACTTGAAAGGACTGATGCTGAAGCTGAAACTCCAATACTTTGGCGACCTGATGCAAAGAACTGACTCATTTGAAAAGACCCTGATGCTGGGAAAGATTGAAGGTGGGAGGAGAAAGGGACGATAGGATGAGATGGTTGGATGGCATCGCCGACTCAATGGACATGAGTTTGAGTAAACTCCGGGAGTTGGTGATGGACAGGGAGGGATGCCTGGTGTGCTGCAGTCCATGGGGTCACAAAGAGTTGGACACGACTGGGCAACTGAACTGAACTGAAGCCTATCTATACCTGTTTATAAATCTACTTATTTATATATATGTCTTTTTTGAGAAGAGCTCGTGGTTGCTGAAATTCTTGATTAGTTGAATGCTTTAAAGTGTTCGTAGGCTTCTTTGCGCTTTACGGAAAATTTGGTTGGGCATCACATAATTGGATGTTAGATCTTTCCCTTAGAACTCTGAAGACATTGCACTATCATCTGCAGGGAGTAGTGAATGGTGCTATATTAAAGTCTAAAGCCACTCTTGTTTTTTCTTCCTTTATACTGACATAATGTATATTTATTGTTTTATCTTTCTTAAATTCTATAACCTCATGAGGATATGTCTTAGTATTAATTGTTTTGAATTATTTTTTCTGGAACATTTTGTTTTTTTTTAAGTATTTATTTCCACCCTCCCCAAAGAGAGATTCTTCTTTATTATATTGCATTTTTGTTTCATTTGTTCTGTTTTCTTTGTCAAAACTGTCACGGGTGTATTGGCTGAATCTCTTTTATTGCTATCTTCTATATTGATCATCTCATTTCATCTCTTATGTAGCTTTCACAATTTTCTATTTTGTGTGCTTTTTGGCAAGCCCATTGTCTGTTTTCCTGACTTTCAATATTAAGTGTTCTGGTTTTTGTTGCTTCTCTTGTGACATATATATATATATATCAGTTCAGTTCAGTTGCTGAGTCATGTCGGACTCTTTGCGACCCCATGAATTGCAGCATGCCAGGCCTCCCTGTCCATCACCAACTCCCTGAGTTCACTCAGACTCATGTCCATCCAGTCAGTGATGCCATCCAGCCATCTCATCTGTTGTCCCCTTCTCCTCCTGCCCCTAATCCCTCCCAGCATCAGAGTCTTTTCCAGTGAGTTAACTCTTTGCATGAGGTTGCCAAAGTACTGGAGTTTCAGCTTCAGCATCATTCCTTCCAAAGAAATCCCAGGACTGATCTCCTTCAAAATGGACTGGTTAGATCTCCTTGCAGTCCAAGGGACTCTCAAGAGTCTTCTCCAACACCACAGTTCAAAAGCATCAATTCTTCGACCCTCAGCCTTCTTCACAGTCTAATTCTCACATCCATACATGACCACTGGAAAAACCATAGCCTTGACTAGACAGACTTTAGTCGGCAAAGTAATGTCTCTGCTTTTGAATATGCTACCTAGGTTGGTCATAAATTTCCTTTCAAGGAGTAAGCGTCTTTTAATTTCACGGCTGCAGTCACCATCTCCAGTGATTTTGGAGGCCCCCAAAATAATGTCTGACACTGTTTCCACTGTTTCCCCATCTATTTTCCATGAAGTGATGGGACCGGATGCCATGATCTTCGTTTTCTGAATGTTGAGCTTTAAGCCAACTTTTCCACTATCCTCTTTCACTTTCATCAAGAGGCTTTTTAGTTCCTCTTCACTTTCTGCCATAAGGGTGGTGTCATCTGCATATCTGAGGTTATTGATATTTCTCCTGGCAATCTTGATTCCAGCTTGTGCTTCTTCCAGCCCAGCATTTCTCATGATGTACTCTGCATATAAGTTAAATAAGCAGGGTGACTATATACACACACACACACACACACACACACACGTATATACATATTTAAAAATATAAATATACATTTTCTTAATCTCCAGCTTCTTTAGCTTGCCAGTTTGCTTTTTTATCTCTTTTAATTGTCTTATCTTCTCTTAGATATTTCATACTCTTCTTTGAGCCCTTTACTTTGAAGTAGCTCATATTCTTTATAATTTAAGCTGTGGAAAATTATTTGTGAGTTTTTCCTCTGTCTCCCAAGACAGTATCTTTTTTCATCTACCAGTTGCTTTTGTCCGTTCAATCCTCAGTGCAGATTCTTTGCTGGTTCCTTTCTGGTTTATCCTCATTTTTTAATGGGCTCTATTCCTTTAAAAACAGGTATTGCCTGAATAAAAGTATGAGGTTAGATGCAAATATTCAGTAGTAGAGAGAGAATAAATGACATCAGTTTGCACTTCCATGCGGATTTTTTTAACTGAAGCACTTCTTCACCCAAGATGGCTCCTTTGCTCTCGGGATATGTCTGCCCTCAGTTTGCAGGGCCGTGAAGATCATTGTGACTTTGAGGTCCTGTGAGTCATAGGGGCAGTTTGGTGATAACTCCTTCCTATCTTCTTTCCTCCCATTTGGCACAGTAATCTCGGCTAGGAAGGTGAAGATAAAAGCATGTTGATGGTTCCTCTCTCCTTCTGTGGTATGACCATGAAGTTCTAGAGAAACATCTCATTTTCTTCTAGGTAGATGCTTAAACCTTATTATTGTAATCAGTTTCCTTGAATGGGGTTTAGAACTGTTCCATCTTTAGGGAAATATGTTGCCTTAGATCTGAGGAGGTGTGGTTTGGCTGTCAGCATTGCTCCTCATTTGATTCCAGATTATGACATAATTTGGTGGATTTTTCTTTCTTTTTTAAAAAATAGTTTGTGGTTGTAGCTGTGTCTGTTTCATTGATGATGCTGTATTCATTATTTTTTGTTCTTTTTGTTTGGTTTGTTTCTGGAGTAGCAACTAGGGTAACAGTGTCTTCCTACTGTCTTTTTTTGTTTTTGTTTTTTGTTTTTTAAACTGTCTCTGCTGGCTCACTTGCTCACTGTGCCTCCCTGTCATCCTCCCTTTTATTAAACTTCCTCTGTCTATCCTTCCCCCTCCCCTCTTTAGCTACTTAACCCTCAAATCTGGAGCTTTTTCCAAGATGCATTTTCAGTTCTTTTTTTGTTTGTTTGTTTTTTGTCCCCCCCACCCCCGGCTTAGTTTTATCTTTCTGAGTGATTCCATGTATTCCTATCATTAATCTTCACCTCTAGTCTAATTTTTATTAATTTTTTGGTTTTCTTTCAGTATTAATGAAATTTAAAGTAGCACTGTAGAAGTTTAAGGTGTACAGCATAATGACTTGGGTTACATATATTAGGAAATGGTTACCACAGTAAATTTAGTTATCCATCACCTCCTATTCTAATGATTTCTGGATTAGCAGTTTGGCATTGACTCCTGCAACCCACTCCAGTGTTCTTGCCTGGAGAATCCCAGGGACGGGGGAGCCTGGTGGGCTGCCGTCTATGGGGTCGCACAGAGTCAGACATGCCTGAAGCAACTTAGAAGCAGCAGCAGCAGCAGCAAGCTCCAAATGGTTACTAGATACAATAATGCCTCAAAATTCCCTTTCAAAATAAAATTGTTTATGATGTTCCTTGCAAAGTGTGGTTCTGTTTACTACCTCATGTAATAGAAACTCATTCTTCCAAATTATTCATTCAGACTAAAGATGTCTCATTCAACCATAGTTTTTCTTTCTTATGCTTCTCTCAAGTGCTAACTTATCACTTGACTAATGTTGATTTCTCTTGTGTCTATTGTGTCTTTGTCTTGAGACTGTAAGCCCATTGGTGGCAGGCATCTGTCAGTTCACATATAATATGTAGTTTCTGAAAAATCGTTGGTTTAAATCCTTTGAATGCTAATTTTGCTTTAATAAAAGTCTGTTATCAAGATGGTTTTAATGTCTTAATCAGTCATCTTGTGGCAGTTTCACATACTTTGCCCCAATCCCCTTGCCTAGGTAAAAGCATTTGTGTACTTACAACAGGGCTTCCTTGGTGGCTCAGTGGTAAAGAATCCACCTGTCAATGTAGGAGACACGGGTTCTATCCCTGGACTGGGAAGATACCCTGGAGAAAGGAATGACAGCCCGCTCTAGTAGTCTTGCCTGGGAAGTCTCCTGGACAGAGGAGCCTGGTGGAATACAACCCCTGGAGTCACAGAAGAGTCGGATATGACTAACAGCAGCAGCATCCTCCTGCCTTCTCTTTTCTTCAGTTCACATATGTGTGGCTATACCATTCCTCAGACTTAAACTTCGGTTGCTGAATTTGTTTTTCTTTTATCCCCATCCTCCACACTCCCATTTTGATTGTTTCCTAAATGATCCAACTGTTAGTCAGGCTTAAAAATATCAAGGTCAAGGATTTTGACCATGGGTGATTTCTTTGTGAAAATATTTAAGAAGCCAGTGATAAAAGATCTCAATGTTACATTTTAATTTTTGTTTTAAAAATAAGATATCTGAATTAAACTTGCTTTAATTTAATGTGCTTTTATATTGTTAATTCTTAATTATTATTTTTTGAATAAGGCCCTTAAACATTAATTTTATCATACAAGGGAGAGGAAAGCAGTAAATGTCAAGAGATTAAGTGAAGAAATCAATTGTATATAATACAGTAAAATCCTAGAGTCGACACATACTGGTGAATGTTAGCTGCTTGGTTCATGTGTTTCTTTATTGGCATTGGGCACATAATCTTTTGAAACCGTCATTGTAAAAGTGAAGATGTCATTGTAAAACTTAAGTTTTTGACAATAAGAACTGGTTCTCAATATGGGAAGCTTGTTGAATTTCTCATAAAACCACAAACCATAAACCTCTCTTGGAGAAAATCACTTTTGAAATGATCTGACATGGTTTTAAGAAAAGGTGGGTCCTTCTGGTTTATGAGCAGGAGAGCTATTGCATTGTGTTTCAATGTTAAACTGCACACACAAGGTCTTGATTTTAAAAAGTGAAGGACTTTGTTATGTAATTAATTTAAAATGATTCATTATACAATCAATTTAAAGATAATGACTTTAATTTTTAGAGCACTTTTAGGTTCAGAAAAATTGTGTGGAAGTTGTAGAGGGTCTCTCCTCCCTGACCTCCCCAGCATCAAATCCCCACCTGAGTGTTACATTGTTTGCAATCCATGAACCATCACTGATCCATCATTATCAACAGATGTCCTTGGTTTAAATTAAGGTTCATTCTTTGTGACATTCTAAGTATTTTGGCAAATGTATAATGAAACATATATTCACTCTTATATAAAACAGCTATACTGCCCTAAAAATACCCTGTGATTCACCTGTTCATCCCTCCCTACTATCTCAATAATGTTGCCTTTTCTAGAATATCTTACAGTTGGAATCATACAGTATGTAGTCTTTTCACATTGGTTTCTTTTACTTAGCAATATGCATTTAAGACTATTCCATGTATTTTCATGGCTTGATAACTCATTGCTTTTTCGTGCTCAATAGTATTCCATTGCCTGGAAGTACCACAGTGTGTTTATCCAGTTGCCTTTTCAAGGATAGCTTGGCTGTTTCCAAGTTTTGGCAGTCTGAATAAAGCTGCTGTAAGCCTTTCTGCACAGGTTTTTGTGTGGGTGTAAGTACTAAGGGGCATGATTGCTGGATTATATGCTAAGAGCATATTTAGTTTTAGTTTTATAAGAAACTGCCAAACTACTCCAGAAGAGGCTGTACCATTTTGTAGTCCTGCTATAGATGAAGGAGAGTTCCCGTTGGTCCACCACCTCTTCAGTATTTCAGGTATTTGTTTTGGATTTTAGCCATTCTAAGAGGTGTGTATTAATTTATAATTCCCTAATGACATATGATGTTGAACATTTTAATATGTTTATTTACTATCTGTGTATCACCTTTGATTGAATTGTTTCTTTATTGCTGAGTTTTAAGGGGTTTTTTGTTTTTGTATATTTTGGATGAGTTCTTTATCAGATATTTTTTTGCAAATATTTTTGCCCAGTCTGTGCATTGTCTTCTTATTTTCTGGCAGGTCTTTTGCAGAGTGGAAGTTTTCAATTTTAGTGAAATCCAGTTTACCAGCTAACCTCCCTCCCACCTCCCACCCCCACTTCCCCGCCCCCTCATTGTGCCTTTGGTGTTGTATCTAAAAAGTCATGATCAAACCAAGGTCATCTGCATTTTCTTGTGTATTGTTTTCTCAGTGTATTATACTTCTGCATTTTACATGTAAGCCTGAGATCCATTTTGAGTTATTTTTTTGGGGACAGGTATAATGTCTATATCTAGATTCATTTTTTGCCTGTAGTGGTCCAGTTGTTCATCAGCATCTGTAGAAAAAACTATTCATTGAATTGCCTTTGTTCCTTTGTCAAAGATCAGTTGGCGATATTTGTATAGGTCTATTTCTGGGCTCTCTTTTCTGTTCCTTTGATCTTTTTGTCTGTTCTTTAGCCAGTACCACACTGGCTTGATTACTCTGTAATTAATTTTTAAAATAATAATTACTAAAATATTTAAGTGTTTTTTGTTAAGATTTGTGAAGTTATCTTTAACAAATTTCTGTTATTAAGTGTGAGATGATATATTGTGTTATTTTAAGAAATAGATTCGTTAATAAAATTATATACACTAGAAACACTCCTAATAGAAAGAAATTGTAACATTTTTACTTTAAAGATATTATACTCTTACGCAGTAACTTGTTTTATATGTTCTGTTTGCTCTTTAATACCCATTAAAGAAATTAACTTTTTACTTATGAAATAATAGTTTAAATGTGGTTATTAAAACGTCTGGATTAATCTTCTGAAATACTGTCCAGTATGAGAGATCAAGATACCTGTTCTTATATTTTTTTGAAAGCTGTTTGCTTTTATAGCATTAGGAAGAGATGATAATCACTTGCTTGAAGTATTTCATGGTGTAAGTTAACGTGTAAACTCTTTAGTTTATGAAACAAATTGAGCTAGATCTCAGAGGATGCTGATAAATACATGGCACATTTATTTTTTTGGCTTGAGTTCTATTCGGGAGAAAAAAAAACTACCAGTAATATAAAATAATATGTAGTAAGCACAGTGTGGGTAGCAGTGTATTAAGCTCAATGATAAGCTATAGTGGTGACTATAAACTAATCATATCATTCAGGTAGTTTTTACTCATGGTATCTTTACCCTTGTTTGTCAGAAACACAGTGAATTTACAATAAAAGTCATTATGAATTGAGATGATTGTCAGTCATGATAAGCTATGACAAATGTATTTTTTATATTAGTTTTATTCAGATATTATTTAGTTACAATAAACTGTACCCATTTTAAGTGGGCAATGTGATGAGTTTTCACAAAAGCACACAGTTGTATAACTATGACCATAATATGATTTGGAACATTTCTATCACCCCAGAAAGTTTGCTTGTGCCCCCTTGAAATCAACTCCACTCACTACCTATCTCAGTTTCCAGGCAATTGCTGATCTCCTTTCTGTATTTTAGACTGGTTTGCATTTTCTAGAATTCTTAACAGTGTGTTTTGCTAAATGCAGAAGATACATGTTCTTGAAATATTGATGGCAAATTGATTTTTTATAAAATGAACATGTTTTATTGTATTAAAAAATTTGACATGCTCAAATGAATTTCATTTGGTATTATTCCTAAAAATTTGGGTTTCAAGTTTTTCTGCCTTGCCTCCTCTCTGTAATAACTTAAATCTACATTGCATGTAATTTAATATATAAAACCAACTCATAACACATTATTTTGTGGAGTAAATTATCCTTTAATAGTTTAACTATTATCTCCTTGTTTATAAAAGTTGGTAAATGATATAAGAAATAAAAATCTGTAGATCCTGTTCTTGTTATTAGAATTTAATACCTTCTTTATTTCATACAGTTGTCACTCAACAAACAGTTTAACTTTGCTTTGTAAAAGGCCATTTGCCTTGTCCTTACACCCTACTGCTCAGACCTCTGGGGATAGGAGAGTTAGGGTGGATAAAATAGCTCTTTACTTCATAACATTCTGTTCTTTGTGGCTCCTCTTACTCATATGTAGTCTATTCTAAGCAGCTGAGAAGTAGCAGTTGATCTCATGGAGAAAATAGCCCCACCAAAATGGAATATTAGATTCCTTTTATGACTAGTTTTTTTAATCAAATATACTGAACATTTACTCCTTTTTATAGGAAAGAGTTAAGAATCTTTTGCATATTAGAATGACTGGAGTTTTCTGATTTTTCCCAGAAATGTTCTCTGTCTAGAATTTATGCTGCTTCATTTATTAGTCATTTCGAAACTAGCTCTAAATAAAAGCCAAACATTATGAAATGTTTTTTCATATTTGCTCCACCAAACATATTTAAATTTCTAGTTAATTTGAAAAATCTTAAACTCACATAAAGACAAATAATCCTATTTTAAGCTTATTTAATATAGTAACACTCTGGGTAACTGATGTTCTACTAATGAAATCCTTAAGTAACTGGCATTTTGGAATGATAAGTGTGTATCTATTAAGAAATCCTGAAGATCTCTGTTTAAACCCTTCTTCCCTGAAGCCTTCAGAAAAAAGAAAAAAGTGTTTCAGAAGTCAGGTTGAGAGAGACAAACTATGTGGGATGGAACTAAACAGCAATTTGATAAGAACAGTAAATTTGAGAACTTATATGGTGATTTATGATCCTTCTCAAAACCAGTCAATCATTATTTCCCCTCCCCCCTCCATTAAAAAAAAAAGTAATGCACAAGTTATTTTTAAAATTTCCTCATTTGGGAGGATGGTATCCAGAAGCCCGAGGTGGCACTAGTCGTAAAGAACCTGCCTGCTGGTGCAGCGCTGCAGTCCATGGGGTTGCACAGTCAGACATGACTTAGCAACTGAACAGTTTAACCAGTCACGTTACTGAACATTTAGATTGTTTCTGCCTTTTAGTCTTATGAAAAACACTGTCAGAACTATTCTTGTGAGCATGATTGATTCTTTCAAGTTCTTATTTTGTCAAAGTAATACAGTCATCTAGTCTAAAATTCTAATTGTTGTGAATAGCCTGTTAGAAAATATGATTGTGGGACTTCCCTGCCAGTCCAGGGTTAAGGCTCTGCTCCCAGTGCAGGAGGCATTGGTTTGATCCATGGTTGGAGAAGATCCTACATGCCACGTGTCTTGAGAAAGAAAGAAAATACAGTTATGCCTTACCCACTCTTTCCAGTCTGCTTCTATACAGGCAACCATGTTTAACCTTTCCTCTGTTTCTTCTGATTATTATATATCTCTATATTGCTAAATTACATATATACATATTGTTACCTTTTGATTCATTTCTTTTGGATATTGCTTGTTAACTTTATAGTACAGACTTTGAGGATTTTTCATTTTTTATATTTCCATCTTTCAACATATTACAGTATTGTTAGATTACAACTTTTGGCTGACTTGTTTTTGGTGTTACATTATTATACTTTTCAGGTATTATTTATAACTTTTCAGATGTTATTTATAACTAAATATTATAATGAACTGATGAGACATATGCCTTTGCTTTTTTGTTTTTCATGAAGTTAGTAATGGTTTGTTTTTTTAATTTATCTAGCTTCTTTGTTACTCAGTATTTCTTTCCAGGAGCTTCTTAATCTAATTTTCTATAAGGTGAATCATATTAGGGAATTTATTTGTTTCTACTTTTTTTTCTTGAATGTATGTTTCTGAGAGACTGCTTTTCTCCTTCCATTTCATTGTGTAGATATATTTTTGTCGTGTGCTTTTCTTTTGCTGTTAAACTAGAAACTCCCTTTGTTTTTTCCTGAATCTCATATTGTTTTCATTTTTCTTGTCTTATTCCTGTATTTTTTGTTGTATATATCTTGTGATTTTCAGAGAAAGGGTACATGAGAGAAAAATATCTTTATTCAGTTTTCTTACTTGATTAAAGTGTTGCCTGAATAATTACATTTTAAATTGAAAATCACTTTCCTTCAGAATTTTTGCAGGAATTAACACTGTCTTCCTGCTTGCAGTTGCAAAGTCCAAAGCCTTTTGATTCCTTAATTTAACCATGTAAGAAAAATAAGTGGAAGGGAGAATGTCTTGATATAAGGATATAAAAGTATTTTTCTTTTTTTAAACTTTAAAGATGAAGAAGATGAAAAAGGGATTCAAGGCAGAGGGACTGGCAGAGGTCAGGTGACTGCAAGCTGTCCACTGTGTTTAAAGAATGGGGATATATGGTCCATGTGAGGAGAGTACAGGAAGCAGCTGAAATGGGTTAGATTGAGGCTTAATAATGGATGCTAATGGCCTGAAGCTTCGCATTTGTTTTGTAGTTACCGTGTCACCTGACTCCATCAATTATATGAAACCTTCTTGACTTGTGGTCGGCAAAATGAATCAACCTCTGGTTTATCCTCTCAGTACTTTGCGCGTGCACACTGTGCGTGAATGTGCAGGCACACCTGCATGTGTGTGGGCACACACATACCTATTTAAATATCCATGTGCCTATCTTCCACATTAGAATAGACTTTTGTGTGTGGATGAGACATAATTAGGTCTGAGTGAAGGAGAGCACAGCAAGTCAGTTCTTAAAATTCATGATGGCTGGAATGCCAGTGAAAACTGGAGGGTGAACAGGAGAAAGAAGGATTTAAAGAAAGAGAAAACAGAAGGTTATTGCGTTGTCCAGATTTGAAGAAATAAGCCTCTGATGTAATAGTCTACTGAGAGTGGGAGGGATATTTTTTTCCAACAGTTATATTCTGATCATGCCCAGGGGTCTCATTATTCTTAATTTTGGAATACTATGTTATTTTTATGCATTTTGTACACATTTTGCTTTAAACCTTTTTTCTCAGAATAGTCTGAAACAATTTTAACTCTTGCTTTTATTAAAATTTAGGAAAAAGTGATGTTTTGGTTACCCTATTGATATTAATGATGGTCTGAAATACCCTTTTACTTCTATTTAGTTTAAGAAAAACTCTAAATAGAGAATTTTGGATGAAAATAACTGGTAAAAATATATTCTTGTTCTAGTAGAGTTAATGTTTAAGAACATTAACCTGAGTATTACCAAAAAGATTCTTTAGTAAGATGAATTTTGAAATATTATAACTATCCTTTATTGTTATAAAAGTGATAGTTCTTCACAAAATTTCAAAATTGAAAATAAGAGCTTTTTACCAAGTTGAGTGATTATTTAGATAGTAAAAGAATTAGTTAAATGGTTTAAATGTTGTGTTTGAGTGTTTACTTATTGGTTGACTGCTTAAAAGTCCAAATATTTGTATTTTTAAAAATGAATCATGTAGCAGATTTTTGAATAGCATACTACTGATAAGTCTTTACTTTCCAAGATGCTTTTTATTGGTTAGTGCTCTGCTAAGAACAAGAGACTAATGTGTTTAGAAGTTATGATGCTAATTATAATTTATTAAGCCCTTACTATAAGTCAAGCTCAGGCTCAAATATTAGTTAAGAGACACTGTCTTATTTAAAAGCACCCCCTGAAGAGCTGGGTTTAGTTTATTATTACATGAGGAAATTGAAACCCAGAAAGGTTTAAGTTTCTTGCTCAAGATTATGCAGTTAGCAAGTAGCAGAGCAGGAGATATTTGTCTCTGCTTTGTGTGTGTTTTCATGATTATTTCTTATGAAATATTGTGACAGATCTTAAGGAATATGAATCTTGTATGTGGCATCATTTGTGAATGGTATATATGCCTCCTCAGTCAGCAGATGACTATTTTGTTTGCTAATTTCTTAGAGTGGATAACTTCTGTCTCTCTCTCTTTTTTTGATCCTTCGAAAATTGCATACCCAATACTGGCCATTCTCTTGCATGAATGAAAAAAGTTGGGCCAACATAAGTTTATTATTTATTTAGTTTTTGCATTTTATATCCTGTTTAAAAAATAACAGTATTTTCTTTGAAAAACCCTCTGTACTTATTGAGACAACACTGGCATCCTCATTTAATGTGTGTGATTGATATAATTTTATGTTTACTTTTTATACTGCCTTATACTATTCTTTCACAAACCATGTAAAGCCTCTCCAACTGCTATTTCTCCTTAGTGGTATCTTAAAGAAGGAGTCACAACATGTTTCTTCCTGAATACCCAACAGTTTATTCTTTCAGATGTTTTGCAGGGCTTCAGCAGCCGTTACAGTGAACGTCTTCAAGAGGCAATGCAGTAGGCAGAGCGCAGCAGCCGAGACACCTGTAGAGATCAGCACACCTGCCCTCAAGCAAAAGCTAGTAATTAGTTGCTCAGATTCCCTTGCAAACTTCCCCAGTGTTGTTGCACATGAAACGCAAAGATCACAGTGATGCTGTCATGAGCTTCGCACTGTTGGAGTTGTTTATGCCCATTCAATTTTTAATGTTCCTATAAGACATTTTGATGGCAACCCTGAGCCCAGAGGGATTTGCATGCTTGATCAAACCTGTGATGATTTAAATATAGAAATAAAGAGAAACCTTTGGATTACATTGACTGTTAACTTTTAGGATGGCATTAGTGGAAAGCATTAACATGATCCTGGAGGCAAAGTGGCGTTTGATCAACCTTCATCACTTTTTTGTTTCTTGACAGCAGGTATAGCTTCAGTAAATCTAAACAAGAGTTTTAAGGCGTATAGATCCAAGTGCATGTGGCTATCTGGATGGCATCGTCTGAATATTTTAAAAGATGATTTTCTCCCAACCACTTTTATCAAGATTGAACTACTCTCATCATATACCAACCTTTTAATCCTACTACGTTGTTATATGCAGTTTATATTGCTAAAGAATGAGATGGTAGGGGATTGAATTTTAGTAAACTACTGTAGTAAAGTATGAATTGGATATACTGAGGCCAAAGAAATTTGTTACTCAAAGTACTGGAAAGTTTTTGTATACCACTGTTTTTAATTTTAACAGTATATGTATCTTAGATACTCTGTGGGATAAAAACTAGTGGTTTGCTAGGTAGTTTTTAACTCTGGGGTTCAGTTCTTTGATTATTGTGTTTGTGTTTGTGTGTGGGTGCTCAGTCATATCTGACTCTTTGTAACCCCACGGTCTGTGGCCCACCAGGCTCCTCTATCCATGGAATTCTCCAGAAAAGAATACTGGAGTGGGTCACCATTTCCTTCTTCAGGAGCTCTTTCTGACCCAGGGATTGAACCCACATCAGTGCCTCTCCCATGGCAGGCAGGTTCTTTACCAGTTGAGCCACCAGGGAATATATTATGTTTGTATAGGTTATTAATAAATAATGTCACTAAAGATGATTCTTAAATATGTGTAGCTTGAAAAATGCTGTAATTTCTAATATCATAGCAAATTTGGTTCAGATTTATGCTAAGAAAAAAATAACTATAGCACCTCATCATTTAAGCCTAGTATGGTGGATATATTAATACATGCTTTCTAAACTGGTTCTTAGAGACAAATGTGCATTGTGGAGTTGTCAGATTAGAGTAAAATTAAAGAAGATGTTACACAGTCCTGGACTATCATTGATAGAGATGCTAGTGAATTCAGTCAGCCCATTGTGCCTCACATTTTCCTGCATTAATACATAGGTAGAATCCTCCAGTGGGCTTCTGAGAATAGTTTCTTTAGTTCTTCAAGAAAAGTGAAATGAATGATGAATGAAAAAGCTCACCTCTAGGTTTTACATTTGCCTGCGTTTCTTAGCCATAAGTCAGCCTCAGCATGGATGGTCCTGGGAAGACTCCACTTGTGAAATGATGTCTGTGGTGCTACCATAGACAAAGTACTTGGGTATGTTAGATGCAGAATGCTTTGGCTAGTTTACACTACATTGACTTTCAGAAATTTCACAGAAGTCGTTCCTAAGACTTGACCTTTGGAATTCCTAATAACTTCATGTAAATATTGCATGTAACATTTGCAGTCTGTTTCTAATATAAATGCTCCATGTGCCCTGGGTCAGTATCTTATTTATCTTTTTATCCTTGATGCCTTACTCAAAGAGATCAGTCATTGTTGATTGGATCAGTGAATGACTGAAAATAACTGTGCAGTGCATAAAAATAGCCCATGGAAACACTATAGTAAAGGGTGGAGCATACAGAATATTTTTTGTAATAGAAATACCTTTTTTTATGTATACTTTTTTCCAGTATAATCCTTTTTCCCACTATAATCCTATTTTTCTAGAATAAGTATCTGTGATTTGACTTCACGTTTTACTATCAGTACGTCAAAAATATTCTGTGAAAAAAGATTTTGTATCTTTGCTATACTGAAGTGAAATTTTTCTTACTATAAGTGAGGACCCATGGAACTTAGCTTTGTTTTCTACTTCTTTCTAACCCTTTGTTTCTCCCCGTGTTCTGGACAGACTTTTCATCCTGTTTCAAGATAAGTCGGACTTCCTCCTGGTGTCATGCTTTGGTCTCCGAGCTCCAGTCTCATGAGCTTCTGAGTTTCTTCTGTTTTTGACTCACCAGTTTAGGACTAGATTATATGTGTTTCTGTATTTTGCTAAGTGTATATCTACATCTAGTAACTTCATTACTGTGACTTTTAAATTTTTAAAATATTAATCTTTTTCTTTCTGATTTATAGCAGTAGTCACACCGTACATGCTAGTTAATCTCTAGCTTTGTAGTAGGAAAATAAATTTCCAGAGAATGTGAGAAAGACAAATAGACAGAGACTAATAGGAGAGAGGGAAAGAGAGAAGACAGGAGGGGGGAGGGAGGAGGAAGAAAGGGAGGAAGGGAGGAAGGGAGGAAGGAGAAAGAGCATGTTAGCATGTTTTGTGAAATAGGGAAAGAGTAAGGATTTTTGAATTTGAAAATCCTGAGTTCAAATTCTGATTTTGCTTCCTTGCTTTGTAATGTTCAATGGGTATAAATGATAGTAATATCTACCTGGTAGCTTGTTGTGTTAAATTAATTAATATATATAAAGTGCTTGTTGGTGCATTCTCTGGCACATAATATGTGCGTGGTCAGTCGCTCAGTCACGTCTGACTCTTTGTGACCCCATGGACTGTAGCCCTCCAGGTTCCTCTCCATGGGATTTCCCAGGCAAGAATCCTGGAGTGGGTGGCCACTTCCTCTTCCAGGAGATCTTCCCCATCCAGGGATGGAAGCCATGATTCCCATGACTCCTGCATTGGCAGGTGGATTCTTTACCGCTGAGCTACCGGGGAAGTGCTTACAAATCTTAGCTGAGTGTATTATTTTGCAGATGAGGAAAGTAGGTTTAGAGAGCTGACCAGTGGTCATTCAGTAAGTAAATCGTGGAGAGTTGATTGAAACCCAGATTCTTCTTACTCTGTAGCTGTGTTTTTCAAGCCTTAATGTATCTCAGAATTTCCTGAAGGGCTCATGAAAATGTAGGCTGCTGGTCCTACCCAGATTTCCTGGTTCAGTAAGTCTGGTTTGGGGCTTGGGTATTTGCATTTCTAATAAGTTCTCAACTGCTGCTGCTGTTGCTTCCACTGCAGGTCCAGGGACCATACTTTTAGACCCAGTGCCCCTTAGCAGTATTTCTTAACCATAGCTGCATGTGTAAAAATCGCCTGGGACCTTCTAAAAATTATTGATGAAACCAAAATCTCTGATTATGTGGTTTAAGTATTACCTTTTTGTTTGTTTTGTTTTAAGGCCTCCAGGTGATGCCGTTGTGCAGCCAGCGTAGATTCTGCAGATTTTCGTTAGACCTGGGTACCAAGCAGAGCCTTGAACACATTCTGGGTGCTTGGTGAGGCAAGGCCATAGTAGTGTATTGTTTTGTCCTGTGATGATTGAAAACAATTGCTCCAGCCTATAATCCTTTTATTACTTTAACACTTCTCATTATTTGTGTCTGTTGCTTGGGTTTCTCCATCCAGTTACAAAGCTCCCTATGTCTTGAATACATTCATCAATCTGTATTTTTCGTTACTGTTTGGTGGAAGGAATGATATAACAACAGTTGATTTGAAGTACAAGGTAAATAAAGGAATGTATCTAATTAAAAAAATCACTTTAGGAACCCACTGGACTTTTAGAATTCTAAATTTGCTCTTTATGAGATGCTGTGGGAAACCTTATGTTTTTATTTTTGGGTACCCAGTTATTGATTAGAACAGATTATGATAGCTGGTACCCAGGAGGACATTAAAAAATGCAGCAGATTAATTGGTAACATTTCAGTTATTTCTTCTGTTACTTGGTTCGGTTGATAAATGTATACAAACCAAGACATCCAATACTTGATAAGAATGGGCAAAATACCAATAATTTTATTAGCCTTGAAGCAATGAAATTATAAATCCCTATGCAAATGGTGAAGGTTATCATTGTCTATCACTCCTTTTTGATACCTTACAGACTGTTAATTCTTCTCTGTCCTGCTGAGTCTTATTAGAACTTTTGACTGATGTACCTTTATTTAGAATTTACCAATTTAAAACACTTGCTTCACACTCTCACCTCTAATTTAACTAGGCCATTAAACGTAGTATTTTGCAAAGGGAAAAAGTCAATAGCTGTTTCTTTAAAAAAATAATAAATTGAAATGAATTTTAAAACTCTGCTTAGAGGTGAGTAACTGCTATATACTACTAGGTCTTTTGATAGTTGATTTGTTCCTTTAGTATGCAAATTTTAGGTTTACAAAGATCTACAGCTTTTATTTAAGAAATATGCCTGGAGGCTAGATTGGTAAGCTTTAGGGAGATATCTAGTTTGGTGTGAAATAAATAGTTGTTAAAGGATTGCAAGAATTGGGTCCCAGAACATGAAGAGTAGAACTGAGACAGATTGAGAAAAACTGTATTTTTATTTCATTTGGCTAAAAATACCACTAAATTAAAAATGAAGACACTGAATGATGGCAACACAAAGCAAATTCATGTGAATAAGCCTTTTTGGGGAGTAAATTTTGTGAAAAGTTCTGACTTGTTAGAAGTTTAAGGGAAAGGGTTTACTAACATCCCTGACAGCTTTACAGCTTTGGGTGGAAGACTCTTGACCAAAGAGGAAGGAACAGGTCACTCTGCTGCCTAGTCAAGCCTCCAGCATCACTTCTGGTCAGCGAGATGACAGATGTCATAGAATCTGCTCACAGTCAAAAGAAAAGGACTCAGGATTACTTTCTTAGATTGAATGCTGTAGGTTAAGCAAATAGTGTAAATAGATTTCTAGCTCTGGGGAAACTTTGCATCACTGATCTTTTGAAATTTCTGACATGTTTTTTTCTCAAACAAAAAAAACTTACAAAATATATTTCTCTGTGATAGAACCCTTTCTACTTTTTTTTAAAGTGTGTCTGTCTTTTTAGATGTTTTTAGGCAACTAGGTTCTCAGAGATAGACTATTTCAACAGCATTATCTACCAATTGAAAGGGCTTCTGTGTATAAATGTTTGTTGTGTATCTCCACTGGTGGAGAGTGAGGTACAGAGGGCAAGGGTGATGAGAGTGTGTGAAGGTGGAATGCTAGCATCCTTCACTGAGGCTTAAGTCCTAGGTCCTCCACCAGTCGGGATCACTCTAGGCATGTCTTTACATATAAATAGATTTCCATACCTTTTCCTACTCAGTATTGTTTTATTGATTTTTGTTTTTGAACTTCAAGATTATTTTTACAACTTTGGAATTATCACTGTGCTTACTGGGTTCAGGCTTGCCTGGTGGCTCGGACGGTGAAGTATCTGCCTCTAATGCGGAGACCCAGGGTCAATCCCAGGTTCAAGAAGATCCTCTGGAGAAGGTAATGGCACTCCACTCCAGTACTCTTGCCTGGAAAATCCCATGGACGGAGTTGCCTGGTGGGCTACAGTCCATGGCTCACAAAGGGTCGGACACAACTGAGTGACTTTCACGTTACTGGGTTCAAATTGAAAAAGTATGATTTCAAAGGTTAGGCCCAACACTCATATTCTTTATACACATGTAACCAGTGTTGGACTTTCCAGGTGGCTCAGTGGTAAAGAATCCGCCTGCCAGTCCAGGAGACAAAGAGACATGGGTTCGATCCCTCGGTTGGGAAGATCACCTGGAGTAGGAAATGGCAACCCACTCCAGTATTCTTGCCTGGAAAATTCCATGGACAGAGGAGCCTGGAGGGCAACAGTTCATGAGATTGCAACGAGTTGAATACTACGGAGCCACTAAGACCAGAACCAGTGTTACTTTTTGCATCCTTCTAAAGGATTTGACTCGATGGTGGTTCCTTATTAAATATGAAGGGTAAGAAGTACTCTGTCATCAGCCAGGTTTTCAGGAATGCTGTTCAGAACCTGTTCTCAATTCTCTCTCTAAAGACTGAGCATGTATCTGAAATCCTAACTAGTCTAGTGTGGATTTTGATGTTTGGAGATAATGAAGTTGTGATTCTTTGTCTTCGTGAACAGCTCTCCTGACCTCATCTCTGAAGTGAAGAGGTCTGAGTAGCTGTCCTCACAGTCCCTTCCCTGCCTCAGTTCTCTAAGTCCCTGACTAACTTTGAGAACTGGAGTGAACATCTCTGTGATGTACTAGATAGATGCAGGCCATTTTCATATGCCTCCGTCACATTTTGCTTTATATCATGTGTCACACATTGAAATGGTATTGCTGATAGATTTGTCTCCCATCATCCTTCCTCTCTGCTCCAAAATTAAGCTCCAGCAGGGCAAGCTGTGCTTGTCTTATTCATTGATGAATTCCCAGCACCGGATGGAGCCATGCCGAGAGATGCTCAGGTGAATGTCTAAACACACTACTTAAAAATTTTATTTTTTAAACTTTTAATTGGAGGATAATTGATGTACAGTGTTGTGTTGTGGCTCAAATCAACCATGAGTATACATGGATCTTGTTCCACCTGCGCCTCCCTCCCACCCTGTAGGTCGTCACTGAGTGCCGGACTCAGCTCTGTGTTACAGAGCAGCTTCTCACTAGTTATCTGTTTCACACATGGTTAAACACACTATTTTTTTTTTTTTTGAGAGACTATATCACATAATTGTTATTTGAAATAAGCCATCTTTAAAATAAGTTTTTTAGTGACTTTCACATATTTATTTATTGGTCTTGCAGCCTGTGGGCTCTTAGTTCCCTGACCAGGGACCGGACCTGCACCCACTGCAGTGGAAATGCTGTCTTAACCACAGGACCAACAGGGAAGTCCCTGAAATAAGCCAGTTTTGAGTTTTTTTTCCCCTCTTCCTTTGATACATGTCTTCTTGGTGTTTGTTCATTATTGTCATTGTTTTGGTGAAACCTCAGCTCCGGATCCTGTCTTGGCTGTGAATGCTTTCCCATCTTGTTCATAGTGGATGTATGGAAGGTTCTCTGACCTGTTTGTTTGTTTGTTTGTTTTCCTGGTGTAGGTTATTGTGACTCTGATTATTGTTTTGAACAGTTCTTTTAAGAGATGTGTTTGGCTCCTCCTGTGATTTTTGTGCTAGGTAAACTGTTGGGGAGCTCCTCTTTTTTGCTTGTCATGTAGGATTCTTTTGGGATGAGTTGCTGTGTTAGTTCTGACCTCATCAGTGTGTATATACCTAAGGATTCTGATTTTAATGTAAACAGAAGGTGCAAGTCAGAATATCCACCCTTGGGTGTATGGTGATATTGTTGTCTTCACTGTGCATGGCAGACAGAGACCATGGGTCCTTGTGAGTTCAGTAATAGTTTAAACTTGATATGCTCTTCCAGAAAGGAGTGTTCTTAAGGTATTTACCCCAGATCTACAAGTGTCTGTGCACCTCCACCATTTCCCTGGGGTGAAACCCCCAAACATGGACTGATTATCCATATGCATTCCAACCTGCCTTTGAGATTTTAGACTATACTCAGCAGAGGTTCTTGACAGTTTTTTGGATTATAGACCTTTCTGCAAATCTCATGAACTATTGACCTTCTCCCTAGAGAGAAATACATTTACATAAACCCACACATTTTGCATATCTCATTCAGGAGTACATAGACTCCTGAAGGCTGTCCATGTACCAAGGTTAAGGAGCTTTAATCTGATTACTTTTTTTTTTGTTGTTACAATTAATTTGGGAAATCCTTGGAAAGGCTGAAAAAAGCTCTTATTAATTAAGTCTCAGAATATTTTTATTCTTAGAGGTTCTTCTATCTTGGGTTGTCCAAGAATCAGACTACTAGATCATTCAAGTAAACTCTTGTCCAGGTAACGATTCAGAATTCAGATTGGATTTAGTTTGAAGATACCAACTTTACTATGTCTTTTGTGATTTCACAGGTATCTCTGCATTAGCCAGGTTAGACAAATGTAAAGAGAGACATCACTGTTTCTGGATCATCAGGTAAGCAAATGGGATTTTATTTTTATTTCTCCACCAATGAAGTCTCCTCGTAGTATGTGGTCATTCCTATTATCTACTCTTCCCTGCAGTGTGGGTCAGTAAGATGATACATATTTCTAGGAAGAAAGAAGAATATCCTTTCTTAAGTTTTATTTTATCTCATTGTTATTTCATATATTCACACTTCTATAGTAGATAAAAATCCCTTGCCCTTCTTTTTATGTATATACTTTGGAGAGTTGTGGACAACTCTCATATTGTTCCTTGGTTGTCAGCCAAGTTATACACATTTAATTCCTTAATCTTTCTTTGTAATTCAGTCAACTTGGCTGGTTTTTCCAGATTTCTGCCCATTTCATCTGCATCATTAATAAACAGAAAACACAGGCTATCGCCTGACTTCTATACCTTTCATTCTTTTTGCTTCCTGGTTTTGCCTCATATTCCTTGCTGAAATAAAGCCAGCCAGACAGCACTCTCTGGACCACTTTGGCAATACATGAATGCTTTGCCTGTGACTATCAGTGTCCCATGCGGTAATAGCATCAGCAGTGTATCTTAGAGGAAAGAAAGGAAATGCAAAAGGAGAACAGTGAGGAGCAAAATCCTGCTTTTTTTTGGTTATATGGCATACTTACCCTTGTCACCCAGAGCAAATCATTGTACCTGGAACCTTTCTCACAGGTTTTGTTGTCCCAAGATACTGTGCATGGGCACTGATTTACATAAGAGAAGCATGTATATTGTTTGAAGTTTGACCACTGTTCTCTCAGTTTCTGCTTCACATCCTCCCTCCCCCGTTGCCTTTCCCAACACTGACTGTGACTTGCTATCAGAATCTGTGGCCATGAACAAAACTGGGCAGGGGATCATTCTGTCAGAAATTAGATAGGCTCAGGTGGTAAATGCTCCATGCCTCCATGAGTAACATCTGAGGCAAGCGCTTTAGTTCTTGCTATTTCTGTAACAGCCGTTGGTCTTCTTTTAATAGCTGATTCAGTGGAGATGTGCAGGAGGAAGGGACTCATAGACCTTTGGTGCTATTCATCAGTGCTGTATTAGTTTCACAACTTCTTTCCCCCCTTATTGGCAGTGAGAAGCATACTGCTTCTAGATGATGCTGAGCTTAGTGTAAAACATGCCAGCATGGGATCTGGGCTTGTCATAGTTCATTCTTTCTTTTCATTTGGTTTGTAGGAAATGGACCTCTACCTCTACTTATCTTGTGCATTAGAGAGAAAAAGGTCATACCTCTAGGAGCTAATGGCTTATTGGTATTTTCGGTCTCCAGATTTAGGTAGTAGATTTAGTTCAAGCTTGCAGCAACACACACTTAGCTTTCTCATTTGTGTTAGCTTTGCTTCTAGTACAGAACTGAATAGGATAGAAAAGACGGTTTTCCTGTTTGTGTCTGTGGCAACTTTGTAGATGATTTGTGGTTTAATCCTTTAAACATTTTTGATCATTTATCACCTCTTTCCCTATAAAGGCATAAAGTATTCAGATTCTAATGTCATAATCTTTTAGCCAGATTATTTAATTTTGAAGAACTCAAGGTCACAATAGCAGCTGACACAGTTGCCTCTGAAAAGTGACCTAAAATTTTTAACTTATATTCATTCTTTTTCTTGGTCACATTTTATGGCCTTCCTTCATACCATCAGATTTTAAATAAGATTATGTGATGATGTATCAATCATGTACTTCTTGGTCTGTGGCCTCTTAAACAGGTAAATGTATGACTTGGACCCCTTTTAATTCTGATTTCTTAAAATGTTAATCTCTCACATGGATTTTAAACTGTTGACAATATTGTACTCACGCTAATTTCTTCAGGCAATTGATCCATTCTTCAGCATAACTTTTGTTTCTTGGGTCTTTTCAAGACCTGTCAAAGAAAACAAAATGCTAACCTGACTTTAAAGGGGCAAAAAATTTACCCCCCTCTGTCCTATATTATTCTTTGTTCTCTATGTGCATCAAAGTGACAATCCCACACTGTCTCAATTGAGGGAGTCTAGCGCAAAAATAAAAAACAGCCTGGCACTGTTCTAGGCTGGCAGCCAAAATGTTTTGTGTAGCTTGGTTCTGGCGGTGGTTTTCATAAGCAGAGGGTGTGCCCTCCCAGCATCACTGAAGGAAGGCAAGCAGGCCTTAGTTTTTCCTCCTTATACCATTTGTTTTCCCTCTTTCTTCACTTAGAACACCATCATGAAAAAAAAAGAAAAACCAACTAAAAAAAAAATAGAGACATTCTCCTCACAACTTCCATGTTTACTTAATAGCATTGTTCCTTATAGAAGGTTGTGCTCAATTTGCCTTTTCCAGCTCTTCTAGAGATTTCCTTGCAGTCGGGTTTTTGCCTCATTTTCACAAAACCCTTCTGAATATTGCTCACTCGGGTCATGTTGACATAGTATTTTTATTTTTGATTGTTAGAAATCTTGTCTTGCTTTACAACTTATTTGAATTGAAACTCTTGAGTAATATTTGCTCATATCATATAGATTTTTATGCCAGGCTATCTCTTGTTGAGACCGAAAAAGTTGCTATAGTTTTCTATTTTTGTCTAAAATTCAGAGTCAGTTCATATCTTTTATAGATAGAATACTCATTTTTGGAATGTTTGACAAATGTAGTTAGCTTACCTATTAAATACAAGGATGTGCATTAAAATTTTTTTCTTCTGAAGTCAAAATGCAAGGTAAAATACAAAAGTGTTTTCAAGTTTCCAATTTTTTCTAAATTTAGTTAGTAACCTACTATTACAAGTGATGTGAGAATGTAGCATTATGATTTTTAAGTAATGATTTGAAGAGGAAACTAGATTTTCACTATGAGCAACCATTCAATGAAATTTTCTAGAATGTTCCTCAAAATGTAAATGTTTTTTGTTGTATTAAGCAAAACAAATGATTCACTTTCAAGTGATCTATTTTAAAAATTAGTGTTTGTTTTTTTTAAAATACATTCAGAATAAGAATTGTTAAATAGGCCAAATGTGTTTTCTTAGGAGGAGATTGATATTTTGATTGACCTTTATTTTTTAAAACTGTCAATGATTTCTGGCAATGAGAAAATTCCTTTGGGAGTAAAAACTTAACATAGATTTGTAAGGGTATGACAAATTGACTAAAAAGAAAGTAAATAGTGGTTTGTGTTAAAATGATTAATGTGAAACATTTTTATACATGCTGGAAAATATATCTATTATGGATACATTAAGATAAACATGTGCAATCTGAAGTTTTTTTTTTTTCCAGAGATTTTTTTTAAAGTTTAGAACATGGTTTAAAATAATTAAAGGATTTGTAAAACAGGTCTATCAGAAGTATGCATTAAATAAACTCACCTGTTATTTTTTCCCATTCTCAAGACAGGTTCAGCAACATATTGGCTCATTACTATAACAAAACAAACAAATACTCAAATTGATATAATGCACATGTATTGAATGCTATGATTCTCAAGTACCCTCAATGCTGTGTTTTTTTTTAAACTTGTATGTAGGTGGCTTTTTCTGTAGAGCAGCTCAAGTGAATCTGGGTGAGGTGCTTGTTAAGTTACATTAATTACATCTTTAGATCAACATTGTAAGACAAAGGAACATGAAGCTTTTGAGAAGGAATGCCAGTGAAACTGTTTTTTTCTCTTGGTCCAGTTAAGTGTATGACTGTCTTGAGTCCTTTGTGTCAAGGTTTGATAATATTAGAATTGGAGGTTAAAGATAATACAGACAAAAAGAATGTTAATTTTGTATTGAATACTATTCATTGACTTTAAATACATTTTCTCCATTGGTATAATTTTTATTTGCAGTTAAGCCCTTTATCTGTTTTGTGGTAGGAATATATCTTTTGATGAATTAGAAACTGCAACATGAAAATTGTGCTATTTATTTGTTTATTCTAATTATACACAGAGGCATAATAGAAATATATCTAAGACCTATAATGTTTGAGCAGTGCTTTTGATAAATATTACTTAATTTTTTATTTTGCGAGTAATAAATTCTGCAGTTTTGTTTAGATCAGGCTTCATATCAAGGCTGCTATATCTTTATGATTTGATATTATACAGTTTTCAGAAATTATGATATAGAAGCTTAGTCATTATGTTTGTAGAAACATAGAAAAATAAATGTATTAATGATGCCAGCAAAATTGGATAAATACCAAATTTATTATTTTAACCATAACTTTATTATAGTACATACCACATTTATAATTAGAGCCAATATTTTATTTCATTTGAATTTCAGTACATATTTTAAGCCTAACTTCTGGAAAGGGGCTGTTTGATATCAAATATTGGTAACATGTGATGATAAATAGTGATTTCTAAGTTTATGTGGTCAAAAATATGAATGATTTTCCTTTAAGCATATAGTACATACTTCAGTGTAAAAGTCAATAGAGAGTATTCCATGAAAGAGTTTATATTAATTCAGTTGTCTGATTCTCCCCATAGTATTTGATACATTTTAATTCCCTCTCTCAACATCTTATATCATCATTCTGTAAAATACTTTCACAAGTCTTTCATATGTTTTCTGTGGCATCTCACACTGCTCACTTTTTATCCATGGTACCATATGAATTCCCCATTTCAGGTTTACGCTGCATATTTTAAGCTGCTGATAGTATAAGTAGATTGCAAGGTAAAGTGACATTTAGCTTTTCGAGCTAGTTGTGTCATTTTTAGCATGAGAACAGGTTTGTTCCCCTCCTCTCCCCGTTCTAAATCTTCTCATATTTCCCATTCAAGCAATCTTGCTAACATAGAACAAAGAAATTCAGAGATTTGGCTACAGCAGCAATTGAAATGCATCAAAAAGTGGCTACTACAATACAATTTTATTAATGAATGATCTACATTGGTTCCAGCTGTGTCCATGTGATTAGGCCTTCACCAGGCAACAATGGGTATTTCCCTATTGCTTTTATTTGATTTCCAAGAATGTGTCATCTGTTACATCAGCCCCTGCCAATATACCCCCTGTAAAAGTGTTTTTTTTTTCCTTCCAAATTTCTGAAGCATAAGTTGAATACTCACACATATCCCTGCCGAAATATTGTTTCTAGTGAATAGTTGCCTAGGTTTATATGCCTGGTGTTGCATACCAAAATTTCAGAATATAAATTAAATGTTTATTAAGTTTATTAGTAAATTTCAGAAATGTGGTTGCCTGGTAATGCTAAAGATAGACTATTTTCGCTTTTACGTTTCCATCTTAATATTTTATTACAGTGGTATAATGTGTTATAGAGGTGGACAAGCTTGCAGATTGAAATGGGGATCGTCCAGATTGTTCCCTTCCCTGGACCATATGGTATAGTTCTAAAAGCCTTTTGTACGCTGTCTGTTCAGCTTATTGTAAACTCAATCTTTAGTGCACCTAAAAAGATAACCAAATAAAAATGGGCCTGAGAAAAAGGTCTTCCTATCGTGTAAGGGCCCTAGAAATATTTGTTTTAAAGGAGATAACTGCTGATGGAATTGAAGCTGAGATGACATAAACAAAGGAGACTTATTCTTTGAATTTTCTTTTGAGGTCATAGGGATTGTGGTAGATTGTCTTTGAGTGTTGATTTTAAAACCAAGGCATTTGTGTTATCTATGCTTATTATCCTTATTTCTCCCATTCTTGCTGTCTCATGAGAATGTGGTTTTTAAAATCTTTCTTACAGAAGAAGTCTCTACTTATGAACAATTCCAAGTAATATATAAGCCCCAGGTTTTATGAATTATAGGTGTTTTCTTGGACTGATTTCACTGGGGATTTAGGGCTAGATTTTAGCCATTACCCATACTCACAGATAGTTGTAAAATTTCTAATTCTGTTTCCTTTTCCTCTGGCCCCTTTATCTATTATGATTCCATAATTCTATTTTAGGAAAATAGGGTAAGAGATTGGTTATTCCATATGCTAAGACTTTTTCAAAGCTGGGAATGTGAGTGATTTCTCCTGACTCTCCTCCTGTTCTCGCCAGAGTAAGCTACTGTTAGAGAAGAGCATTAGACATTACCCATTGCTTCTTGGCACAAGAGATTTGAAGCTGAAATTCTCCCAAATGAGAGAGGAAAAAAAAAAGAGAGAGCGAGCCTGTGAAGAACACGATTCTTTACTCTGTCATTACCCTGAGCCACTGAAAGGGTAACTGAGGGGAACTCAAGTGTTATTGGAATGTATAATTTCCTCTGAATGGCCACAGTGAAATATATTTGAACACAAAAGGCAGAAAAAAGTATATGTGGCATATGGAGTTGATGGTGGTTGAAATTAATGAATCTTTTAGCAGTGTACAATTGAAACTATCCCAAGAACAATACTCACTCACAATATGTCCAGTTGAAACTTACATAGGGAGAGGCTGCTATCTTAGGGCGGCTACTAGAGATAGATGGGATAGTGCAGTGATATAATAATTCTAGTGATCAATCAGGTGGATGAACAATACTTGCTGATAACATGCTTTTCTGTTTTTGGCTTTGCCACACAGTATATGAAATCTTAGTTCCCTGCTCAGGGATTGAACCTGTGCTCCCTACATTGGAAGCGTGAAATATTAACCACTGGACTGCCAGGAAAGTCTGTATCTTTTTCAAGTTAAAATTTTTCAAAAAACAGATACAGTGCTTTCAAGTTGGGGGAATCTTTCCTATTTTAAAAATTCTGTTAATCTTGGGGTCTTAATTCATTATGAAGATACTTTTTAAAGATGCTCACAAAATTGAAAAACATAGTTTATATTTTCAAATAAGCTAGGTTTTCTTGTTTTCTCTCTCCATTCTCATTTCTTGCCCCTTTTTTCAGCTATTTGTGTATGTTACAAAAATGAGTGATCTATATCATACTGTAAGAAATGTTATTTTATAGGTTTGGGGGATTGAAAGTTTTGGTTAGGAAAAGAAATAAAAAATCTTGTAATGACTATGCAACAAATGAATATCCATGGAAGAGTTAGAACAAATTTATTTAATCTAGGTTATAGAAGATTGTAGTAAAACTGTACACATGCAAGTTCAAAATTGTTTTTATTTCTTCTAGCTAGAAAGGACTAGATCACAGCTTCTGGCTCAAGCAAGAAGAGGTCGTAGATAGTCTCAACGTAAACCTCTCTGTGTTGTGGCTTCCTTTTAATGGTAAAAATGCCTCTGGCTCCAAGTAGCAGAAAATCTTACTGACTGTGACTTAAGTGAGTAAGGATTTTATTGTCTCCTGTTATAAGAAGTCTGGAGGCAGTTAGTTCACAGGTAACTGATGCCATCAAGGGTCCAGGTAACATTATCCTGTTCTATCATCCTTGGTGCAAAATGCTTGCTTCTTATTCCACAGATGACATTTGTACCTATAGAAATTGTGTTTACTTTGAAGCAGGAAGAAAAGTAAAGGGAGCCCAGAAACCAAGTTTTCATGGAGAGCTTTCTCTTTTTCTTCAGAAACGGATGCTTGCTCATGGGGACTTCTGCCTGCATTTCAGGGATAAAACGTGTGTCACATAACTACCTCTTAGTTCAATTCAGTTGTTCAGTTGTGTCCTACTATTTGCGACCCCATGGACTGCAGCACGCAAGGCTTCCCTGTCCATCACCAACTCCTGGAGCTTAACCACCTCCAGATGAGATAAAAAGTATTTTAGGAGGTGCAGATGAACAGAACGGACTTGTGGCTACAGTGGAGGAAGGAGAGGATGGGACAAATTGAGAGAGTAGCATTGACATATATACATTACCATGTGTAAAACAGCTAGCTAGTGGGAAGTTGCTGTATAGCATAGGGAGCTCGGCCTGGTGCTCTGTGAAGACCTAGAGGGGTGGGGTGTAGGGGTGGTTGGGAGGGAGGCTTAAGAGGGAGGGGATATACTTACGGCTGATTCACGTTGTTATATGGCAGAAACCAATGCAAATTGTAAAGCAATTATCTTTTAATTGCCTGTGTGTTCAGTCGCTAAGTCATGTCTGACTCTCTGCGACCTCATGGACTATAGCCTGTCAGGCTCCTCTGTCCATGGGATTATCCAGGCAAGAATATTGCAGTGGGTGCCATTTCTTCTTTCAGGGGATCTTCCCAACCCAAGGATTGAATCAGTGTTTCCTGCTTCTCCTGCATTGGGAGTCAGATTCTTTACCACTGAGCCACCTGGAAAATCAACCTATCTTTAATTAAAAACAAATAAATAAAAAAAAAATTTAAAAGGAGAGGATCACATAAATTCCTACCATGCCATGGAGTTCAGAGGCCACTAGGTGCCTTTATAGAAATACAGTGAAGTTCTTTGTTTAACTCCTTCATGGATCACAGCCTTGTGGCGAAGGGGCTTGTGTAACTCAGTGAAGCTATGAGCCATGCCATGCAAGGCTACCCAAGACGGATGGGTCTTAGTGAAGAGTTCTGACAAAACGTCCACTGGATGAGGAAATGGCAACCCACTCCAGTGTTCTTATGTGAGAACACAATGGACAATATGAACAGGCAAAAAGATATGACACTAGAAGATGAACCTCACCCCCCCCCCACCCACACACCCCCCAGGTCGGAAGATGTCCAGTATGCTACTGGGGAAGAGTTGAGGGCAGTTACTAATAGCTCAAGAAAGAATGAAGTGACTGGGCCAAAGCAGAAGTGGCACTCAGTTGTAGATGTGTCTGGTGGTGAAAGTAAAGTCCAGTTATTTAAAGAACAATATTGCATGGGAACCTGCAATGTTAGGTCCATGAATCAAGGTAAATTGGAGATGGTCAAGTAGGAGATGGCAAGAGTGAACATCTACATCTTAGGAATCAGTGAACTAAAATGGACTGAAACGGCTGAATTTAATTCAAATGCCTACTACTGTGGGCAAGAATTTAAAAAAGATATTTTAGCTTTTGAGCCTTTAGTTTGGAGGAAGGCAAGGAGAAGGAGAATTGGAATGAGTGTCGGATGACCCATCCTAAAGTTATCTGACATACTTCCTTATTTCTTTTGTATAGTTAGTTGCTTGGACCTTTGAATTTTCTGAGTACTTGGTGCAGAAAGCAACTTAAGGTTTGTTTCTTTTTGACATTCAATGCAGTGCCTTTTGCTATTGTGATGTTATGTTTCTGTGACTGAGGGCAGGGACTCTAATTAGGTCATCTTGGTGTCCCTACCCCTAGCATAGTACCTAGATAGACCCTCAATAAAACACTTGTTGAATGAATGAATTTTAAGAAATATATTACATTTGTTAATATTGGTATATATCATTTATACATGTAAAGGGCACAGTCATGTTTTAATTTGTGAGGGGTTGTGGACTAAATTTTATACAGTTGTTCATTATGGCTAAGGGGACCTCAATGTAAAGATGTCAAAGTTGTTTTGAATAGAAGATACTCAGTTACAAGGCTTATAGAAAAATCCTCAGAATAACTTAGTACCAGTACTTTCATTGGATCAAGTTATTCCATCGGTAAATAAAAAGATAAAATTTCTTTTTAACTCTATGCATGGATCATTGTTTAAACAAGGATATGTTCAGTTTTTGAAGAAATAAGCAATTTGAGTTTATTAAAAAGGCAAATCATTTGATAATTTACGTTACTGATGTTGGTTTATAGAAAGGAGTTATTAGATCCTTGGAGGCCTTGTGGCTAAGAGCCCACTAAATCAGATTTTATACTAGATGGCATTTTGGGTATATTCTTTCTTTTAATTCTTAAGAGTGATAGTGTCATATTTTTCCAGTACACATGCAAATGGTTACATACAATAGTAAAACATGTCCAAAAGAAACCCTACGAAGTCATCTTTATATCTGCTTGCTTTGCTCTAAACTATCTTAGAAGAAAGCAGGCTACCTCTTTTTTTTTCCCTCAAGATCTACAGAAGAAATAGCTCAGAGTATATCTTGGTAGCATGAATCAGTGCCTCAGAATTCTTCCTATGTCTAACCCAAATCCTTTTTGTTGTGCTTTCATTCTGTTTCTTTTACTTTGACCTCAGAGGACAAAGCAAACAACTATTCACTCATCTCCCACACAACGTCCCCTGGATGGCACTGTTTTAATAAATTCCTCCCTCTTTATTCGCCATGGCAGGGTTGTTGTTACCTTAATTATTAAAACAACCTGTGCATGGATAGAACTTATCTCAGGGTAGGGAATGGATTCAAGTATCTGGAACTCAAATTTTCTATCTGAGCAGTTTATAGTCACTGAAAAGAAAGGAAGCCCTTTTAACATTCAGAAGCAGTCCTGGGAGAGAATGCCTACATAATCACAATTTAGGCAAGATCATTTTCTAGATTTGGATTTGAATTTGGGTATCCATAGTCTTTAGGTCCTTCAGATGCTGTTTTGATCATATTGTAGGAAGTAATAATTTATAGGCCAACGCTTTGAACTTAAAAATACTCCTTGTACACCCATGGCTGATTCATGTGAATATATGGCAGAAACCACCACAATATTGTAAAGTAATTAACGTCCAATTAAAATAAATCTCCTTGTAAAAGTTCAGCCCTTTCTCAATATTTTCACCTTCATATTCCCAGCAATTAATAGAGTTTCTGGGCTAAAGTAGATGCTTAATAAGTACTTGTTAAATGAATTGTTTGAGTATTCCTTGGTAATGCTTCCTAATATAGGTCGCTTTACACTTTTCATTTCCCCATTCTTCTTTAATTTTATGTTGCCCAGTAACCACTCATGGTTTATTTTTTGTTGTCTTTATGTTCTCATTCAATGATATGTACAATGATTTAGAGCTTATTTGAATAACTGGACAACTCACTTTATGATGCTGCTGTAATTTTCAATTCAGGAATACCTCTTTTCCCCTTCACCTTTTGTGAAGGCTTCTTATAGTCTTTTGATGAGAATTTGAAACACATTTATTGAAATGTCTTGTGAGCAAAGTACTTTGCTGGGATTTGCATAGATATAAACATGGATTGTACACAAACTCTGTTGCCACAGAAACAAAATCTGGTTGGGAAGACACACACATACACTCTATAGTGTGAGTAAGATTGCCGTAACTGCTGTTATGAGGGTGCAAGTGAAGTTGGTGTTACTACAAAGGAAGGAGTAATTACTTCTGATGGGATGAATTTGCTCAGGTACTCAGTTGTGTCCATCTCTTTGTGACCCAGTGGATTTTTTTGTAGCCTTCCAGGGTCTTCTGTCCATGGGATTTTCCCAGCAAGAATATGGGTAAGCAATTAACAAACCTTCATGGATGAGATGGGGTTTCAATGGAGTCTTGTGCTATATTTATGTAGGAATTTGACAGGTACTAAAGGTGAAAGGATTCCCCAAAGAATAAACATCACTAGTTTGTATGATGGTGGGAATGTATATGGAATGTTTAAAAAATGGCAAGGGAGTCTGTTGCGTTTGAAGTAACAGTGTCTGTGACAGGGATAGGAACTGAGGAACTGAGGTTAGAAAGGAACTCAGTGGTAAAGAATCCGCCTAGCAGTGCAGGAGACAGAGGAGACGCGGCTTGGATCCCTAGGTCGGGAACATCCTCTAGAGTAGAAAATGGCAACGCACTCCAGGATTCTTGCTTGGAAGATTCTATGGACAGAGGAGCCTGGTGGGCTACAGTCCGTGAGATTACAGAGAGTAGGAAATGACTTAGCAACTGAGCACTCGTGCACGCACACACTTGTTTCTTGTTAAGTATGTTCTTTCTCAGGTAGAAACAGTCACTGGTTTTTGAGTAGACCATGGACGCTGAAATACCAGTAAGTTTCAGAGGAAGAAGAAAAAAGACAGGTTAAATGTAGTTGAGTTTGAAGATGATGAACAAGGCTAAGGGCAGAAGGAATTGGGAGGGGAGGGCCTGATACCAGAGGCCTGGGATGAGTCAGCTAAAAGTCCCACAGGTTGTTGATTTGTTCAGAGTTGTTCAGCATTGTCCTGGCTCCCAGTGTGGCTACTTTCCAATTTTGAGCCTTCTTTCCAATTATGTCATTTTGGAGACTGTGAAACAGTCTTCCTTGTATCTGGGAAACTAAGTATTTTAGTCTGAATTCTTGAAGAAAGCAAAAAGAGAAAACAGTTGAACAGTTGCTGAATGAGCCAAGAGTGTCTACACAGTTCTTCAGCACTTTTTTGTTACTGGGATCTTGACCCACTGTGCTTTCTGACCCCTTGGTTCATCTTCTTGAAGTAGTACTTGGTATTGGTCCCTCTTTGAGACCCAGTTCAAATGGCTTATAACATTTTTCAGTCTGTATTGTAATTAATATTTGGGTCATTTTAATATCACCAAACACTTAGCATAATTTTTAGAATGTTATCATTCAGTATATGCTTATTGTTGTCACACAGACCTTCCTGCTGTCTTCACATGTGAGTATATTCCATCTCAGGCTCTGACTCTGCCTGCTGCTTGGAGGCTTACCATCCGCAGCTTCAGAGCCCCTTCCTTCTCTTCTTCTGGTTTCTGTTTAGTTGTCCTCTCACTGTCAGTGAAATGTCCTCTGACAGTTCCATATAAAGTCCTATCCTTCCCCAGCCCCTGTCCTCAGCACCTTATTCTCTATCACCTTGTGTAATTTTTCTTTATAGTACTTGCTACCATCTGATGTACATTTACTTCATGATTGTCTTTTTATTCCAATTAAAAAGAAATTTCTTACAGTAACAGGAACATTTGTTTTGTTGCCCAGTTTATCCCCGGATACCCAGAACAGCAGTGGGCTTGTGGTAGGCACAATGGATATTTGCTGAATGAATGGTAAAAAAACAAACAAATAAAACTAGACTGTAAAGAAAAATAAACATTCATCTGAAGGTTTGTTGGTTAGTGCAAGCAGTGATTTTGTTACAAATTTTTGATATCAAATCATTAACATTGCTCCCAGAAAAATAAAAGCAGATTCTATTTTCTATAGGTTGTGCCTGTGAAATCTGATTATGGATTAGTATTTGTTTTAAAAATATTTGAATGCCAAGCATATCCAGTTAGAAAACACTTTTATTATCCATGCCAGCTTAATTTTTAAGGCAGTGAAATGGAAGACTGTCATTTCAGCAAGTAACTTATTTTCATTTGTGAAAATGGAATATTTTGAGTATTCTAATTGATTTTTGAGGATAGTTTTATAAGAAAATAATCCTTGTGTCTGTACCTTGTACATTTGCCCTTAAAAGAGAAGGAAACTAGAAATAATTATAGAAATTATTTGGTCAGAAAGGTGTGAGCTTATGTTTAACTTTGGATAAATGTCTGGAAGAAAATCACTCAGTCCCAAAGTGAAAGGTCAACCTTGGGATACTAAAAACTTTTAAAATATATGATTTAAAAAAAAATTGCATATGTATATTTAAAGTTTGCAAAGCATAGACTTTTTATTGTGAGCTCAGGCTTCCTTTTACTGTATTTTACTGTAAGTTCACTTGGGCATTTTTCCAGAAATCTGAAGTTTGTAATTTGGCAGTAAAAAAGTTGGGTATCAAATCAATATTATTATATGGCTTTCAGTGTCCTAAGAATTCCCTTCTGGAAACCCATAAAAACTCATTTTTTCTCACCATAAACTTTATCTGTCACTTTTCTATAAGGTCAGAGTATTAATGTTGGAGGTGATCTGCTTTGGGACAGAGAGTCAACAAAGTGCTAATAAAGTTAAAAAATGCCACATGGCACTTTCCTGGGATTAGGATTTATTTTTCATATAAAGTTTGTGCTCATTTTAAAATATGGAAAATTATATATTGATAAGTATTTCCTTAGTGTCTGAAGGAAAAGACACTAAGTATTTCCTTAGTGTCTCTCTAAAAATAGATGGAATGATAAACTTGCCTCCAATTTTTCATTTAGATGTTTCATATTTTTATTAGTGGTTTTATCTTTTCTGGAGACTAGTTTTTAATAACTTATATTCTTTTAGTGGTAGATAGATTGTTTTCTTTCTAGATTTGGAGGTTAAGTTTTTCAGTATAGTCTTGTGCTGTGTTTACTCATGTCCAACTTTTTGTGACCCCAGGAACTGGAGCCTACTAGTCTCCTCTGTCCATGAGAATTCTCCAGGCAAGAATACTGGAGTAGGTTGCCATACCCTCTTCAGGGGATCTTTCCAAACCAGGGATCAAACAAAGGTCTCCTGAATTGTAGGCAGATTCTTTATCGCTGAGCTACAAGAGAGGCCCAAGTGTTTCAGTATAGATGATTTCAAAAGTTAAATACTATGAAATGGTTATATTGGAAAACAATTCCAGGAATAATACAGTTATTTCTTCTTACTTGAAAATGAAACATGGCATTTCAATTGTAAAAAGTACTAGAACTTGGAAGCTTTATTTAAAAATATTTATTTACTAAGTCTAAGTTCACTGCAGATGGTGACTGCAGCCATGAAATTAAAACACGCTTACTCCTTGGAAGAAAAGTATGACCAACCTAGATAGCATATTTAAAAGCAGAGACATTACTTTGCCAACAAAGGTCCATTTAGTCAAGGCTATGGTTTTTCCAGTAGTCATGTATGGATGTGACAGTTGGACTGTGGAGAAGGCTGGGCGCTGAAGAATTGATGCTTTTGAACTGTAGTGTTGGAGAAGACTCTTGAGAAAGTCCCTTGGACTGCAAGGAGATCCAACCAGTCCATTCTGAAGGAAATCAGCCCTGGGATTTCTTTGGAAGGAATGATGCTAAAGTGATTTTGGAGCCCCTCAGAATAAAGCCTGACACTGTTTCCACTGTTTCCCCATCTATTTCCCATGAAGTGATGGGACCAGATGCCATGATCTTCATTTTCTGAATGTTGAGTTTTAAGCCAGCTTTTTCACTCTCCTCTTTCACTTTCATCAAGAGGCTCTTTAGTTCTTCTTCACTTCCTTTCATAAGGATGGTATCATCTATTAAAACACGCTTACTCCTTGGAAGAAAAGTCATGACCAACCTAGATAGCATATTTAAAAGCAGAGACATTACTTTGCCAACAAAGGTCCATTTAGTCAAGGCTATGGTTTTTCCAGTAGTCATGTATGGATGTGACAGTTGGACTGTGGAGAAGGCTGGGCGCTGAAGAATTGATGCTTTTGAACTGTAGTGTTGGAGAAGACTCTTGAGAAAGTCCCTTGGACTGCAAGGAGATCCAACCAGTCCATTCTGAAGGAAATCAGCCCTGGGATTTCTTTGGAAGGAATGATGCTAAAGTGATTTTGGAGCCCCTCAGAATAAAGCCTGACACTGTTTCCACTGTTTCCCCATCTATTTCCCATGAAGTGATGGGACCAGATGCCATGATCTTCGTTTTCTGAATGTTGAGTTTTAAGCCAGCTTTTTCACTCTCCTCTTTCACTTTCATCAAGAGGCTCTTTAGTTCTTCTTCACTTCCTTTCATAAGGATGGTATCATCTGCATAACTGAGGTTATTGATATTTCTCTCCCAGCAATCTTGATTCCAGCTTGTGCTTCATCCAGTCCAGCATTTCTCATGATGTACTCTGTATAGAAGTTAAATAAGCAGGGTGACAATATACAGCCTTGACGTACTCCTTTTCCTATTTGGAACCAGTCTGTTGTTCCATGTCTAGTTCTAACTGTTGCTTCCTGACCTGCATACAGATTTCTCAAGAGGCAGGCCATTGAATTAATATTTATTTATTTATGTTTAAAATAATAGTTTTATTGAGATATAATTCACATGTCATAAAATTCAACTGTATCATGTTTTCAGTCAAATTAATATTTATTGAGTATCCATTCTCCTATTGCCTGTATCTAAATATAGGAAATGTCTGAGTGGTTATGAGAGGAGACAGTCTTTTAAGATAGTGTCTCTTCTAGTTTGATAGCCAATCAGTCTTTTTCTTTTTTTAAACATGTGTAACACATATGGATGATTATGCAGTACATTTTTCTGCTTTCTTAGTACAGACACTTTGGAAATTGTCTGAAACTAGTTCTTTTCAATTTTATTTACCTTAATTGAATATTTCCTCTCATTGCAAGACCCACACCTAATTTTTTAAGGCTCAAATTAATTTTGACATTTTGCTTGAACTTGATTTAAAACTTTGAGCTCATGCTATACCTATCCATATTCCTATTCAAAACCATAAGTACCAAAATAGTATTTTAGTTCCTAACACACTATCAAAATATACCTCTAGTTTTCCTATATATAGTAAATAAAGATCTTGATCTATTTACAACATTTAATAATTCAAGTACATTTTAATTATTGTATTTCAAGCATTAGACAAGCAGTACTTGCAAAATCAAATTATAGTGTTTGTGACTAACCCTACATCCGTTAGTTTAACCCTTGAGATAGTTTTTAATAAGTTTCTTTATAGAAAAAGTAGTTAAAATAATTTGAAGACCACTTGCAATCTCCTGGAGGGGAGTAAGTCTTCAGAAATTGGTAAGTAGTATGTCATTTCAAACAATTTGGCCTCCTTCCCTCAAGAAAAATTTATAGTTTCTTTTAATTGCAAGTTGAAACAAATTCAGTGAGGATAACATGAAGAATAAAATGAAGCACAAAGAGAAAAACGAAATCACTCGTAATTCTACCATAAATGATTATTTATGCCTACATGTTTGCATGTATGCATCTTCATGCTCATCTACGTCATTTCACCATATATTTTTGTACATTTATTTCATGCAGTCATACAATAGTTGAGACATTTTCCCATGCCAATAAGCAGTGTTGTTCTTTTTTTTTAAATCAGACCACAGAGCGTAGTCTTAATTCCTTGACCAGAGATTGAACCTGTGCACCTGTGATGGAAGTGTGGGGTCTTAACCACTGGACTGCCAAGAATTTGCAGTAAACAGTTTTTGTTATGATCTTTGATCATTAATCATTTGATCATCAGAGATCTCCCCCTCTTTTTTTTTGATATTTTGATTGCTTTCAATTTTGGGCAAAGACTTTAATTTAAAGATTCTTGACAAGTTGCAGAGTTAATTCTGATAAGTTGTGAATTACAAGATATGCATGGTTTTAAAGCCTTTTGTTTTATGTTCTAATGTGAAAGGACATTTTAATCCTTCCAAGCAAATTTAGCATTATGCATTAGTAGAGTAGGCACCAGCCTTCAGTACTTGAGAAGTGTCCTTTTAGTTCACAAACTATCCTGATCTACAGTTGACCCTTGAACAACTCAAATTTGACCTGCGCGGGTCTGCATACACTGAGATATTTTTCAGTAGTAAATACTACAGTCCTCTGGGTCTGTTGAGAGGAACCTACTATGAATTATACATGGATTAACCCCCTCTTCCTCTCGTTGTTCACGAGTTAACTGTACTTTACAGATGGCTGAAATTTCATCATCACCTGTGCTCCTTTGTCATATACAGGTCCCCCCTGGAGAGGTAACACATTGTGACCTGCAGACATTTACTCTAAACAATTTGAAGGAATTTATCTGCCAGTTTAAATTTAGTTCTTGCAAGTAAAGTTTAGAAACAAAGCAGGAAAAGGAACATTGAACAAGAGGGATAATAAGCAGAAACAAGGTATTATTTATGTCACTCAGTTCTACTAAGATCAATTGAAGAACTATTATATGAAATACATAATATTATATACCTAGTTTTAGGAGTTTAAGTTATAATCTCTCTCTACAGTGATTCAGGCTGTTTGTTGACTTTGAATGCTAATTAATCTAGTAGAGAGATTTACAGTCCCAGATAAGGTAGGCATATATGTTGGATAGGGATGCAAGGGAGAATTAATTAACTCTCAGGCTACCTTACTCTTTTTGAATGTACTATTTACAAATCATTAAATTACTTAAGAGACGGTGAGGTTACAGAATGTGGCTTTGAGTAGTTTGCAAAGAATACTGTGTACTGTAAGGTCTGGCTCATTAGACAAAATATTTGTATCATTGGAATGTCTCCTTGAAAAACCATTTGATAAAGAGATAATAGTGACAAACAAGGCCAGTAGATAGATAAAAGTCATAGTGCTTGCTCCAGTCAGGGAACTTTGAGCTATTGCTTCTTATCTTTTTTAGTGGAAACGTTTGTGTCAGATGATATGGGCCAGCCTGTGCAAAACTATGGAGAATAGCAGACCTTCTAGAAATTATCCATCCTTGTCTGCATAATGCCTTTACTTTACTCAACAGACTCATTCCTAAATACCTTCACGATATTAAAATCCCAGTCTATTATTACCAGACTGACTCTTTTTCTTATAATAGTGAGTAGCTAATGATATGCCCCTTGTAATATTTAAAAATAGTGATACAGCTCTCATTACCACATCTATTAGCCCCAGATTTACTCAGCCCTGGTCTAAACTGGGTTTCTGGACTTTTAAAAATTTATCAGTAACAATCTCTAAACTCTATCAGAGATGACTTCATAAGTCACCAATAAATGTCTTAGACTGTTGGCAAATCAGAAGCCACTTAAGAAATATATGACAACTAGAAAAAAAACCTGCTGTAATAAACAAATAGAAGAAAACACACTTTTAATTGATGCTATTTCTAATAAATTTCTGTATTGATGTGGAACTTTGGAGATGAGAGAAGTGTTACTAAATGTTTTAATTGATACATCTTTATGATTTTGTTGATTTGGATTTTAAGGACAGATTCTAATCTTGCCTTTCCCTCATATTTCCTAATACCATTTAAAAACATGCTACTGCAGAGTATTTTCATTGATACAAAATGAATATTAAAATATTAAAGGTATCTAACATCAGTACTAAGGATTTCCATTTCTTGCCCTCTAATCCTCTATGGAAATTTCTCTTTTGTCTCTGAACTGTCTGCCTGATAGTCTTTTGCCCCTGAATTTTGTATTTCTTTTAAGTTGATTTCCCTCACTGATAAACAGATTGGATTGTGAGATTATGTCCTTTTTATTTTTCAGTGGAAGTGAGTAAATCCAGAACATTATGCTTGGTGACATTTATTTCAACTCATCAGGGGAATGCCACCCATGTTTGCTTGGGTTGTAGTACTTCAAGTAGGATATTCAGAATGTATTTGTATTAGAGTAACCTTGCTATTTCAGTTTCAGAATTAACTGAAAATGTGATATGTGCCTCCTACTAGGAGAGGGAATGTCTCAACAACTTTTGGCTTAGTTAATACAGAATAAATTCTTAGAAAATGTTAGAGTGAGACACACTAGCACTGGTGTAGTTAAGAACCAGTCATTTTATTTTAAATTTCTATGGTGTGTATATTTATAATTACCTCGCACAAACCAGGTCTGAGTTAAAATTTGGCATAGAAGTCAATGTAGGATAGCAAGATAATGACTCTGTCTAATAAAAAATGTAAGTCTAATGGTTAACCAGTTGAATATTTCAGGTTCAATCTTTCAGGATTGAAAGATTAATCTTTCAGGTTAACCTGATCTTTCAGGACTTGACTGTCCTTGGGTTAAATATTCTTATGGAGTCCAGTCAGGTCAGAGAAGGTAGAGTTGCCCATGATGTGAAACATGACTTCTAAACACCTCACCAGGACTATTGGCAGAACTGTTTTCCTTAGAAAGTGTATCATTTTTAATATGCTAAAATTCTACCTTTTATATTTAGATGATGATAGAATGTGTGTATTAAGTTATGTTTGTGAGAGTAAATAGTGATTAGTGGTAGTAAAGGGTGAGTATTTGCGACCTTGAATGAATTAGGAAGAAATTATCAATGCCACTTTTACAGGGTTTTATGGTTTATTGACTCAACCATATTTGTTGAACAACTTCTGTTTGCTACTTGCTGAGCATCTAGTGGTAAGCAAGTAGACTTGTTCAGTATCCTCATGGAGCTTAATATCCAGGGGAGGAAATGGGTCTATAATCACTCATGTAAATATAGTCTACAGGGAATAAGCACTGAGAAGTACTACAGATTGTTTTATCAAGGGCACTTGGACTTTGTTTAATGGTGACTGTAGCAAACTATGAAATAATTTCCTACATAGCCCTATGCCTGACCTCTCCCCTCCCAGTTCACACTCCATTCTTGTTACATGAATTTGGATATTGTCCTTCATCTATCTTGTTATCCTATCGAAAAGTTACCGGTCTAGAGCTGGTGGGTGATGGATAAAGGTTGTGAGTTAAAGGGAGAGGACTGATTATGCTGGACTCAGGAAGAGTCACAGAACTTTGAGATTTGTGATCCTAACTATTTGATGTTCAGTTCTATGTGATTTATGTCACCAATGTCCTAGATTTACAGACTAATGGGAGTTATCATTAAATATGTTTGTTGTTGTTTAGTCATTAAGTCGTGTCTAACTCTTTTACAGCCCCATGTCTATAGCCTACCAGGCTCCTCATGGGATTTCCCAGGCAAGAATACTAGAGTGAGCTGCCATTTCCTCCTCCAGAAGACCTTCGTGACCTAAGGATCAAACCTGTGTCTCCTGCATTGGCAGGCAGATTCTTTACTGAGCCCCTGAGAGAGCCCCAATATTAACCATAGTATACAATAAATGCATTTATCATCGTATAATGACATTTACATCCCATGAACATATACATTTATACTGCAGTATATTATTTACATAATAATAATATGTTGTTATTTAATGCAAAAATTACCAAGATTAGGAAATGGAGGCATCTTTTACTTAGGTCATATCATATGCCTGGAGTGAAGCACAATGGAAAAATATGTGAATATCTGAGTTTAAACCCTTGCTCTATCACATTAAAATTTTTTTTGGTAATTAAACATTAAATTTTTAATTTTTAAATACTATTTTATTATTATTTTTTATTGGACTATAGTTGCTTTACAATGTTACGTTAGTGTGTGCTGTAGAGCAAAGTGAATCAGCCATATGTATACATGTATCCCCTCATTTTTGGATTTCCTTCCCATTTAGGTCACCACAGAGCATTGAGTAGAGTTCCTTGTGCTGTGCAGTAGGTTCTCATTAGTTATCTATTTTATAGATACTAGTGTATATATGTCAATCCCAGTATTCTAATTCATCCTACTCCCGCTTCCTCCCTTAGTGTCCATATGTTTGTTCTCTACATCTGTGTCTCTATGTCTGCCTTCTGAATAAGTTTATCTGTACCATTTTTCTGAATTCCACATATATGTGATATTTGTTTTTTCTGTCACTTATTCTTTGATTCCAATAGTCTCTATTTCTTCTTCTGTAAAAGAGAAGTGGTGGAACAGTGGCACCAACCTTCCTTCCACTTAGATTTTGCAGTTCACCCTGGCTTCTGCACATAGGTATCCATATCTGAATGGGTCATGTAGCCCCATTTTCTCCCTCTGAGCTGATTTGCAGCCTGTTTCAGGAAGGTGGAAGGCTTGGAGAATTGCCATCTTGAGAAAGCAAATGCATTATTCATCTTGTCAAACTTTTATAAAATGCATAGTTGTTGGCAGAAAGTATTTTAAAATGCCTTTTTTCTTCCCCATTAAATAAAGCCTAATTACTAAATGTGGAATGGGATCTCCAGATTGATGATGAGGGAATTGGTTTCTCATCCTACTTCCATGTCTAGTATTAAACTAGGATGACAAGAGATCAAACAGAATAAAAAACTGTAGGTGATTTTCAAAATTCATGGATCTCACAGATATTCTCTTAGGTCTTGAAACTTGCTTTGGCCTAGAATTCAGTTGCTTATGGTATTTCTCCCTCTTTAATTACAGTTACTTCTATTGTATTAGTAGGTTAGGATAAACACATATCTACATGAAAATAATTTATTCATTTCAGTAAATTCTGATTTCTGTGAACAGTAAGAAAAAAGAATAAATATAAAATGTATTCATATGTACTAGCTATTTGATTTAGTCTAGGCTTCAGGAATAATGGAAATCATTAGTAACAGGTATGGTGCTGCTTCCTGACACTGATTTGCTCAGGACTGGTGTTAAGGTGAAAGCAGTGTTACTTCTTTAAAGGCAGAATCAACTTCTCATTTCTTCCTAATCTTCAGTTCAGCTTTACAAAAAGCTTAGTGACATTCACTATGTAGCAGATCCTGGGATAGCCCTTTGAGAAAACAATGATATGTTCCCTTATCTTCCAGTTTTTTTACAGCCCCATAGGAAGCAGAATGCAGAAATAGAGTGAAAAAAGTCTGATGATACCATACAGAGTAGAAAACAAGTCATGTTTATGACATGTTCAGGGAGAGACTTCATAGAGTTGGTGATTGATGTGCAGAAACTGTAAGAAAATTTCATCAGATGAACTTGAAGAAAAGACTGATAGAAAAAAGATAAAGATGTAATGTCACAGAAATATAAAATAGCTACATGAGTGTGAGTGCTTGATATTGCTCTGATGACATTGGGGAAGTAGAGGAAGAGGATTGAAGTGGGAGAAGGGGAAGCAAGGCTGGAGTGAAAAGAAAGGAATAGGCCTGAAAAGGAAAGTCGTTAACTACCAGGTCTAGTGCCTTGGGTTTTGTCCTTAGGTGATGGAGGTGTGGAAGGTTGTGAACTTGTCACTTCATGATCAGATTTGCATTTTGGATGATTATTTGTGGCTGGATTATGGACAGTGGTGTGTTGGGAACCAGATTGCATGGTGGCATGGAGACCCAGTTAAAAGGGTAATGCAATAGTTCAAATGAGTGATGAGATAATTTTCTGGTATAAAATATTCTATTGATTCATAAATTTGCTGCCACATTTTAAAATGTCAGCAAATTGAAAAAATCTTAGTATTCAGTAGAACTAATTCATTGCTGGTTTTATAGTTTAAAGTTATTCATGAAATTGATAGCAATGAAAAATTGAAAGAAGGTTAGTATTTTGTCAGTAGAATTAAAACAGTATACTCACAAAAATTTTCAGTTATAATTTTGCTATATAATGTTGAATATAACTTTAAAAAATATAAGGCAATGAACTTGTAATATATATACATACATGCATATATATACACACACACACACATCTAGTTGTTAGTGGAAATTATATATGTGTGAAAATAAGTGAATAATAAATTATAATGTTGCTACGGGTAGGTACTTGTTGAATTTGCATTTGATACTGATAGTTATAACCAAGATTTTGTGTTAATCCAAGTCATGGCATAAGTAATGGATATTTTGAGCAGAAAGTTAAATCTGAAATCTAGAAAGAATGAAAATGTTTGTCATGGAAAATTAAATAGTCATATATGCATATAATATTATAATTTTAAAAGAAAATGTATTAAAAAATCATTGCAAATCATCTATTTGGAACAGCATGCTTGAAAATAGCTTTAGATTGTCTCACAAATGGTGTAGCATATAAATCTTACCAAATTTTGCTTTGGGTGCATAAATTTTCGCTTAGTTACCACAACAAGAAACAAAAGTCAGAGTTGATGGAATTAGAATATCCGTAGCCTTGTGGGGAAATAGAATTGTCTGCCACATCTTTTTCAGTATGAATTTAAGACTTAGAAAAAAAAATGTTGCTATTTAAATACACAGTCGTGTACAAGTTATTATAAATGTTAGACCAATGCCCCATGATCAAATAATGAAATAATGATAAATTTCTGTTGTACATTATTTTCAGTTTAAACTAATGCTCAGGATCGGATTTCATGCCTGAATGTTAGTCAGACTTGACTTTTTTTATGTATAATGTTATCAGTGCCTATAATTTTAGGACTGCGAGTTTTTTGCACTGTTTATTTATCAGTCTTCAGAGATTACATTGAGGCTTTAGAGGTTAGGATATATTTGCTATGAATGACTTTTATGAAATTTGAAAAAATAACTTTTTCATAGGCTCTGTTTATCCTTGTCTCTTTTTCCCCCCATGTGATAATAGAATGTTCTATCATACTTTGAGGAAACTTTTTTATTCAATAGCAAAATATATTTTTACTGCATATTTCCCTTAATAGGTTCTGTTAGGGGAATCATTGATGACATGTTTCAAAGCAGAAATCTTTTCGTGCTCTTTATTTTTTATTTTACTATTTAATGAGATTTCAGGTATATTTTAACAACCGGGGTTTCCCTGATGAATCATTAAAATAAATGAGTGGGCTGGAAAGTAGCATGAACTTTTTTCTTAGTGCTACCCTATTTTACTCTGCTGGGTTACTGGTTGCTTTTTAAATAGAACCTGGGTGTGTTGGAGTTGGTAGGTGGAGGTTCAGAAGGGAAGAAGGGAAAGGGTCAGTTAGAAAATACCAGGTAAATCTCTGATAATCTACTGGGAAATCCAACTCAAATTCTACTTTCCTCAATGTACTCCATTTTGTATTTAAGCTCTCTCTATTTGCTCTGCCAAGCTCAACTTTCCAAATACTGTGTATAGGCAAATAGAAAATATATTTCCAGCAGTTGATTGAAGTTTAAGGTATTAAGCCACATGTGGATTAGCCTGTGGAATCAATTTCTCATGTGTGTGGGATTAAAACCGTTAAAACCCTCATCACTGAAACCATACCTTCCCACAACTAATAGTGCTAAGGTGTCTGTGGAATATTTTAATACAACAGGTCCTCTGATTTAAAATTGTTACTTGGTTTTGGTTGGAAAATTATTTGAGTATTATAGGTAACTTCACTGATATCATATATGAGGGCTAGTTATGGGATTCTAATGTGACTTAGGTTTAGTTTTTAAAAATCCACATGAGATATTTATACATAGTACATCTTTTTCGATGTCAGTGGCGTATGGCAAATTTCCTTTAGCTGTTACTGTTAAAAGCAACAACAACAACAAAGCCCTACCACAGTAGTTGTAACTGCTAGAGAAGGTAGGCAGAAATGTAGTTTACCTTGAACGTAATTATGGCTTAGTGAATAAAGAAATTGGGTCAAGCTTAAAATAAATGCAGGTACGATGACAAAAGTTTTTAATACAAATTTAAAAATATTCACAGCATTGGTTTCAGGCTACTTTTGTTCTTGGTGATTTTATCAATGCTTTATTATTTTTAATTGGGATGACTCTAATGGCACCTTTTCATTTTGGTCAAAATATTTATATGAAATACTATCATAATTTTTCATTTTGTATTCCCTCACATTCTTAATTGTGAGTGTAAATTTTTTGAAAGGTAGGGAATTCTCAGATCATTTTGACCTCTGATGATCTTAAATAAAACTTGAAGTGGTTTAAAATTCCTATGTCCAAGCTATCACTTTGACTCATTTTATATTGCTAATTTAATATTTAGCATTTGACCATGTATCATTAAATCATAGTATTGATAATGAATTAAATTTTTATAAAGCTTTAATAGTGTAGCAGATTCTCATTCATCTGGTGTCACTGGGGGATAAAATATGCTGAAGATGAGGTTTCTTTTTTTTTAGAACTGAAGCTTACTTATTTAAGCAGGAAAACTTAAAAGTTGTTAAAAACTTATCTGAGACATTTTTCATGCTCTTTTAGGGAGTATGAACAGATTGCCTATTTACTCATAAAATATCGTCATTCTAGTGTCATGTAGAAAGGACATGGGCTTTCTGTTTTGTGTTTATTCTCCAGTGTAGGAAGTTTTTTGTTTGTTGGTTTCTTCCTTTTAAAATACCGCACTCTAATTTTGTTATACTTACTCCGTTTAATTGTTTCAGGGCTTATCATCTGTGATAGTACCTGTACTAATACTTTAATGGATTCATAAATCCAGGCACCTCAGTAAGAGATTTGGCTACCTGTAGGCTCACCAGCATCTTTTGGCAAATACCTGATCACAGCCTCCTGCCATGGAGGGAACCCTCTCATCCTCTGGAGCAAGGACTTTCAGTGTTGAGGCCCTGTTACTTCTGCTCCCACTCATTCACTCTCCAGTAGCTGTTGCTATAGGTGCAAAATTATCTGTATTACTTCCCTGGTGTGCTCATAAGCACCTCTAGTGTCAGGGTGACCATTTGTAGTTTTCTGAGATTATTGCTAAAATGGGTAAATGGTGTACTCCCTTTATCTTTTAGTAAATTCCAGCATAACAGCAAAGGTTCTTTTTTAATGTGGTTTTTTTTTTTTTAAACTATTGCTCATATGTTTCCAGCAGTGTTTCTAAAACAAAACAAGCACAGTGAAAGTATTTGAGCTGTTCTTTAATGTGCTATAATGACATTTGGTTTGAATCTTATGTTTAAAAATCAGCTTCCCCTCTTTTGCTTGCACCTAATGGGAATCATCTTTCTGCCAGGTTGTGCTTAAACAAGACTATAAGGGAAGAACATATTTTCTTCTTGCCGCAAACATTGCAGTAGAAGTAAGTGGGGAACTGCCAGGATATGTCTGTCTCCACAAAACAAGCAGAACAAATTTCCATGAATCAAAGCCACTAAGTATAGTTTTCAGAGATGGTAGGACATAGTTACTTTCCCTCGAAAAATACCCCAAATGCAGGCACACCCTTTGGCCACTAGAAGAATGTTTCAGTAAACGCTAGGTCAAACCTGTACATTTCACTCTTCTAACTGAGCTATTAAAGGGGTGGAAATCTACTATAACTATAATCTTTTTCCCCTTTTCTATTTTTCAACCTCCCACATGCTTGATGTTCAGTTCTGCTTACTGAGTGTCTTGAATCTGCAGCGGCACCTACACGCACGCCTCCACAGTGGCTGATGGTTTGCAGATAACTCATGATTCAGACCCATAAGAAACATCTGTAACTGCAGGGCATGATACGTGCTCTAGATTAATCATGGAAAAGGGCAGAGTAATGAAGAATCAGAATGCTTCTTTTTTTTTCTGAATATTAATGTTGCTTTGAGACTATATGACTGGAATATTCTCTAGAGTGGTTTATATCACCTTCTATCACTTGGGGAAGTATCTCAGGTCATTTTTATAAGAAACTCTTAGAGACCTTTTAAGCATATACACCTTAGTGTGACTAGGTCAGAGGAAATAAAGCAAGATAGTAGATACATATCATATGATGCAGTAAGCAAATTAATGTTAAACTGCTTGTATTTTTTCTTGAAAATCTTGATATGATTTTAAAAATTGATTTAAAAATTCTCTTTTGCTTTCTAGAAGTTTCAAACATTTGAAGGGTGAATGGCTACCATTTTGTTAAACTTTGGAGGCTGTTAAATGTATTGTATACAGCATCATACAGGTGAAGTCTCCAGACAACCTGAAAAAATTAAGCTGCATAGCTCAGTCTCTGAGCTTACTTCTTCCTCACACAATCTGCAGTACTCTCAAATTCATATTTGAAATACAAGCTGCTGAAGAGGAATGGTTAACACCCAGTTCAGTTAAGTTCAGTCACTCAATCATGTCTGACTCTTTGCAACCCCAGGGACTATAGCACGCCAGGCTTCCCTGTCTATCACCAACTCCTGGAGCTTGCTCAAACTCATTTCCATTGGGTCAGTGATGCCATCCAACCAGCTCATCCTCTGTTGTCCCCTTCTCCTTCTGCATTCAATCTTTCCTAGCATCAGGTCTTTTGCAAGGAGTCAATTCTTCCTATCAGGTGGCCAAAGTACTGGAGTTTCAGCTTTAGCATCATTCCTTCCAAAGAATACCCAGGTGTTTTTCACAGAGCTAAAACAAATAATTTCACAATTTGTATGGAAACACAAAAAACCTCGAATAGCCAAAGCCATCTTGAGAAAGAGAATGGAACTGGAGGAATCAACCTGCCTGACTTCAGGCTTTACTACAAAGCCACAGTCATCAAGACAGTATGGTACTGGCACAAAGACAGAGATATAGATCAATGGAACAAAATAGAAAGCCCAGAGATAAATCCACACACCTATGGACAGCTTATCTTCGACAAAGGAGGCAAGAATATACAGTGGATTAAAGACAATCTTTTTAACAAGTGGTGCTGGGAAAACTGGTCAACCACTTGTAAAAGAATGAAATTAGATCACTTTCTAACACCATACACAAAAATAAACTCAAAATGGATTAAAGATCTAAATGTATGACCAGAAACTATAAAACTCCTAGAGGAGAACATAGGCAAAACACTCTCTGACATAAATCACAGCAGGATTCTCTATGACCCACCTTCCAGAATACTGGCAATAAAAGCAAAAATAAACAAATGGGACCTAATTAAAATTAAAAGCTTCTGCACAACAAAGGAAACTATAAGCAAGGTAAAAAACAGCCTTTGGAATGGGAGAAAATAATAGCAAATGAAGCAACTTACAAACAAGTAATCTCAAAAATATACAAGCAACTCCTGCAGCTCAATTCCAGAAAAATAAACGACCCAATCAAAAAATGGGCCAAAGAACTAAATAGACATTTCTCCAAAGAAGACATACAGATGGCTAACAAACATGTGAAAAGATGCTCAACATCACTCGTTATCAGAGAAATGCAAATCAAAACCAGAATGAGGTACCATTTCACGCCAGTCAGAATGGCTGCAATCCAGAAGTCTACAAGCAATAAGTGCTGGAGAGGGTGTAGAGAAAAGGGAACCCTCTTACATTGTCAGTGGGAATGCAAACTAGTACAGCCGCTATGGAGAACAGTGTGGAGATTCCTTAAAAAACTGGAAATAGAGCTGCCTTATGACACAGCAATCCCACTGCTGGGCATACACACCGAGGAACCAGAATGGAAAGAGACACATGTATCCCAATGTTCATCACAGCACTGTTTACAGTAGCCAGGACATGGAAGCAATCTAGATGTCCATCAGCAGATGAGTGGATAAGAAAGCTGTGGTACATATACACAATGGAGTATTACTCAGCCATTAAAAAGAATACATTTGAATTAGTTCTAATGAGGTGGATGAAACTGGAGCCTATTATATGGAGTGAAGTAATCCAGAAAGAAAAACACCAATACAGTATGCTGCTGCTGCTGCTGCTGCTAAGTCACATCAGTCATGTCCGACTCCCTGAGACCTCATAGATGGCAGCCCACCAGGCTCCCCTGTCCCTGGGATTCTCTAGGCAAGAACACTAACGCATACATATGGAATTTAGAAAGATGGTAATGATAACCCTGTATGTGAGACAGCAAAAGAGACACAGATGTATAGAACAGTCTTTTGGACTTTGTGGGAGAGGACGAGGGTAGGATGATTTGGGAGAATGGCAGTGAAACATGTATAATATCATATAGGAAATGAATCACCAGTCTAGGTTCAATGCAGGATACAGGATGCTTGGGGCTGGTGTACTGGGATGACCCAGAGGGATGGTATGAGGAGGGAGGTGGGAGGTGGGTTCAGGATTGGGAACATGTGTACACTCGTGGTGGATTCATGTTGATGTATGGCAAAACCAATACAATATTGTAAAGTAAAAAAATAAAAATAAATAAAGAATTCTTGCACATTAAAAAATAAATAAATTGTAAAAAAAAAATTAAGATTACCAACCTACTAGAACGACCAAGATGAAAAATATGAGGAAAATATCAAATGTTGGCTTCATTGTGGGAAAACTGAATCATTCATACATTTTGAATGAGAATATAAAATGGTACGTCTACTCTATAAAAAAAAAAGTGAAAGTGTTAGTTGCTCAGTCGTGTCCAATTCTTAGAGACCCCATGGACAGTAGCCGACCAGACTCCTCTGTCCATGGAATTCTCCAGGCAATAATACTGGAGTGTGTTGCATTTCCTTCTCCAGGGGATCCTCCTGATTCAGGGACTGAACCTGCGTCTTCTGTATTGCAGACAGATTCTTTACCATCTGATCCACGAGGGAAACCCACTCTGTTTAATATATCCCTAATACCCCTTCTCACATCCATACATGTCAGGTATGGATGTGAGAGTTGGACTATAAAGAAAGCTAAGTGCCAAAGAATTGATGCTTTTGAACTGTGATATTGGAGAAGACTCTTGAAAGTCCCTTAGATAGCAAGGAGACAGTCAGTCCTAAGGAAATCAGTCTTAATATTCATTGGAAAGACTGATGCTGAAGCTGAAACTCCAATTTTTGTCCACCTGATGTGAAGAACTGACTCACTAAAAAAGATCCTAATGCTGGGAAATATTGAAAGCAGGAGGAGAAGGGAACAACAGAGGATGAGATGGTTGGATGGCATCACTGACTCAATGGACATGAGTTTGAGCAAACTCCAGGAGCTGGTCATGGGCAGGGAAGCCTGGTATGCTGCAGTCCATTGGACCTCAAAGAGTTGGACATGCCTGAGCAACTGAACTGAACAAAACTGAATACTCCTTCTAACTGAGATTGATAGCAGTCATACTTGCAAATCACCATGTTATTAATCTCTCCATAAATTCCATCACTCAATTTCCTTTTGCAATATTGTTGCCAAGTGTTTCTGTAACTTTGGCTTAAACATTTTAAATAATGAGCTCAAAATCCCTCTTGAATCATATGTCTATATATAACAGCTTTAAAATGCTATTTATTCCACCCAAGCGAAGTTTCTCTCCAGCATTCCTCATTTGCTGATGCAAATTCAAACCTAGAGTCATGCAGAAAAATAAAAATAAACACCTCTCTCTGTCTGATAGCCATTAATCTATTTGAAATCATATATTGCTCACCATACTGCCAATTGGCATCTGCCGTATTGTAGACTCATATATTGCTCACCAAATTACCAATCTTCATTTTCCAAATTCATTTTGACGTAATCTTTGCCAACTATATTCTACAGCAGAGTTCTAGGTGTGTAAATACTTTCTAAGTTCTGACCACTCGGATACCTTTGGAATTTTATATTTACTTAATCAAATTATCTTCAATTGACAAGAGACCAAAGATGCATGTAAGAGTCCATTTGAAGTTAACTGTTTTCAGCTACAAAAGAATCTTAGAAACATTTTTTTTAATCTAAGTATTTTACATCTCCTCAACCATCCTATGAATAATGCAAATTAAGCATCATGAATTTTATTGTAAATATCTGAGATTTTAGCGTTGGGACAGGAGAAGTGTACAGGGTGTTGGGAGAATATAGCTGAGGCAATTAAGGCCCTAGGAGGTCTTATGCCTTACCAAAGTGTATATAACTTATGTATGTGTGTGCATTTGTTTTCTAGTACAATAACTATTTGTGGAAAAACAAGATTTCCTACTTATATGGTACAAATATCTCAAACCAGTAGTTTCTAAGTATGTTTTGTTGACCTTCATAACCTCAGTTCTTTTTCATTGTTGTTATTTTAAGCCTATGTTTAATAGTTAAAAGTTACCAGTTGAACTAAGGAATCTTGGATTTTCCTTAAAAATTCGAAATCTCACAATTCTGGGCCTACATCCCAACAGAGCAGCAATGTGCCAGATCTCCCTTTAATTTGGGCTCATAGTTCCTGCCTGGTCTCCACAAACAGTTAAGTTTGCTGTACTCTCCATGGAATAGCATTATATACTTTTATAAACACTTTCATATCTACCATTTAACATAAAATGTAGCCAATGTTATGAAATAAAAAAGAACTGACACAATTATATGTATGTGTGTGTGTGTGTGTATGTGTATATATATATATATATATATATGGAGAGGGCAATGGCATCTCACTCCAGTACTCTTGCCTGGAAAATCCCATGGACAGAGGAGCCTGGTAGGCTGCAGTCCATGGGGTCACTAAGAGCCAGACATGACTGAGCTACTTCACTTTCACTTTTCACTTTCATGCATTGGAGAAGGAAAATGGCAACCACTCCAGTGTTCTTGTCTGGAGAATCCCAGGGACGGGGGAGCCTGGTGAGCTGCTGTCTGTTGGGTCATGCAAAGTTGGACACAACTGAAGTGAATTAGCAACATTTTTGATATGTGTAAAGATATACCTAAGTCAACTTCTGCCAGGAGAATGTAAGGAGAATATAATTGTTTAGCATTCAGTTCAGTTCAGTCACTCAATCATGTCCCTCTGCAACCCCATGAATCGCAGCATGCCAGGCCTCCCTGTCCATCATCAACTCCTGGAGTTTACCCAAATTCATGTGCATTGATGTGCATTATATATATATATGGAGAGGGCAATGGCATCTCACTCCAGTACTCTTGCCTGGAAAATCCCATGGACAGAGGAGCCTGGTAGGCTGCAGTCCATGGGGTCACTAAGAGCCAGACATGACTGAGCTACTTCACTTTCACTTTTCACTTTCATGCATTGGAGAAGGAAAATGGCAACCACTCCAGTGTTCTTGTCTGGAGAATCCCAGGGACGGGGGAGCCTGGTGAGCTGCTGTCTGTTGGGTCATGCAAAGTTGGACACAACTGAAGTGAATTAGCAACATTTTTGATATGTGTAAAGATATACCTAAGTCAACTTCTGCCAGGAGAATGTAAGGAGAATATAATTGTTTAGCATTCAGTTCAGTTCAGTCACTCAATCATGTCCCTCTGCAACCCCATGAATCGCAGCATGCCAGGCCTCCCTGTCCATCATCAACTCTGGAGTTTACCCAAATTCATGTGCATTGATGTGCATCTCATCCTATGTTGTCCCCTTCTCCTGCCCTCAATCTTTCCCAGCATCAGGGTTTTTTCCAACGAGTCAACTCTTCGCATCAGGTGGCCAAAGTATTGGAGTTTCAGCTTCAGCATCAGTACTTCCAATGAACATCCAGGACTGATCTCCTTTAGGATGGACTGGTTGGATCTCCTTGAGTCCAAGGGACTCTCAAATGTCTTCTCCAACACCACGGTTCAAAAGCATCAATTCTTCAGTACTCAGCTTTCTTCACAGTCCAACTCTCACATCCATACATGACTACTGGAAAAACCGTGGCCTTGACTAGACAGATCTTTGTTGGCAAAGTAATGTCTCTCCTTTTTGATATGCTATCTAGGTTGGTCATAACTTTCCTTCCAAGGAGTAAGCATCTTTCAATTTCATGGCTGCAGTCACCATTTGCAGTGATTTTGGAGCCCCCCAAAATAAAGTCTGACATGTTTTCAGTGTTTCCCCATTTATTTGTCATGAAGTGATGGGACCAGATGCCATGATCTTCGTTTTCTGAACTTTAAGCAAACTTTTTCACTCTCTTCTTTCACTTTTATCAAGAGGCTTTTTAGTTCCTCTTCACTTTCTGCCATAAGGGTGGTGTCATCTGCATATCTGAGGTTATTGTTATTTCTCCTGGAAAACTTGATTCCAGCTTGTGCTTCTTCCAGCCCAGCATTTCTCATGATGTACTATGCATAGAAGTTAAATAAGCAGGGTGACAATATACAGCCTTGACGTACTCCTTTTCCTATTTGGAACCAGTCTGTTGTTCCATGTCCAGGTCTAACTATTGCTTCCTGACCTGCATATAGGTTTCTCAAGAGGCAGGTCAGGTGATCTGGTATTCCCATCTTTTGAAGAATTTTCTACAGTTTCTTGTGATCCACACAGTCAAAGGCTTTGACATAGTCAATAAAGCAGAAATAGATGGTTTTCTGGAACTCTCTTGCTTTTTCCATGATCCAGCAATGTTGGCAATTTGATCTCTGGTTCCTCTCTCTGCCTTTTCTAAAATCAGCTTGAACATCTGGAAGTTCACAGTTCATTTATTGCTGAAGCCTGGCTTGGAGAATTTTGAGCATTACTTTACTAGCATGTGAGATGAGTGCAATTGTGCAGTAGTTTGAGCATTCTGTGGCATTGCCTTTCTTTGGAATTGGAATGAAAGCTGACCTCTTCCAGTCCTGTGGCCACTGCTGAGTTTTCCAAATTTGCTGGCATATTGAGTGCAGCACTTTCAAAGCATCATATGACCTACCCCACGTCCAAGGTCAGGGGCAGCGGCCGAAAGGAGCAACCCCATGTCCAAGAAGCAGTGGCTGCACAGGCGCAGGTGGGCCAAGAGGAGCTACTCCACATTCAAGGTCAGGAGGGGGGACTTGTCCAAGGTAAGGAGCTGAGACTGAGCTTTCCTGGAGCAGCTATGAAGAGATACCCCACGTCTAAGGTAAGAGAAACCCAAGTAAGATGGTAGGTGTTGTGAGAGGACATCAAAGGCAGACACCCTGAAACCATAATCACAGAAAACTAGCCAATCTGATCACACAGACCACAGCCTTGTCTAACTCAGTGAAACTAAGTCATGCCGTGTGGGCCACGCAAGAGGGATGGGTCATGGTGGAGAGGTCATACAGAATGAGGTCCACTGGAGAAAAGAATGGCAAACCACTTCAGTATTCTTGCCTTGAGAACCCCTTGAATAGTATGAAAAGGCAAAATGATAGGATACTGAAAGAGGAACTCCCCAGGTTTGTAAGTGCCCAATATGCTACAGGAGATCAGTGGAGAAATAACTCCAGAAAGAATGAAGGGATGGGGCCAAAGCAAAAACAATACCCAGTTTAGCGTTACTGGAGTAAAATTTCCTAGTTTAAAAATCCCCATTTTGCCACTTACTAGCTATTAACATGGACAAGCCATTTCATTTGATGTTTTTTACACTTTGTATCTTACATCCGTAAAATAAAGATGAGATAATACCAGTCTGAAGTATTTTAGTAAAGATTCGAGTATATAGGAAATATCTGACAAACATTTGCACCTGACATTCTTATTACTTGAGCACTAGAACCTAGACCTCCCACCATCTAATGCAGGGATCCTCTCATTGTATAAAACTTACACCCACTCTGTCCTGTGTGACCCCTTAATTCCCAGTTTCTGAAATTTCTCAAAGTGAATGTCATGACCAAACAATAGTTTTCCCACTCACTTGTATCAAGAGCCTGCTCTAATCCAAGGTCTCTGGTCTTCTGATACCTTAAAGTTCTGTAAACAGATGTTTAAGGAGCTATGGAAACATTTTTCAGAGTTCAGTACTTGACTCACCTTCCTTAGAATCACAAAGATTCATTTATGAATTCCCCCAAAATCAACTGAATCACATATATTGATTTGGGGCCCAGGAAACTTTTTCCCAAATGTTATACACTGAAATTGTATATATATTTCTCAGCTGTGTTAAGAAATCAATGGTGAGATACAAGTGAGAACTGGAGAAATGGCCATAGTGAAAAGGGAAGAATTAGATTAACTCCAGCAACTGGGTACCATGAAGAATTTAGAGTATTATTCCTAGCTTCTTGTTATGAGTTGTTGACTAAGGCCTTAAGCATATTAAATACTTGTAAGTATGAAACAAGTTAAGTATATTTAAGGATTAACCTGAGTAATTCTAATGACAAGTCCTCAAAAGCATTTCAAGGATCGGTGAGACACAAGTTGAACTAAATTATCTGAGAAGAGCAACTTGATAGGACTTAAAATATAGATGAATGTGTGGGTGAGGAAAAGGTTTTCTATCTGAGGTAAGACAAATAGGTGATTCTGAGGAGGTGGTAATGAATGCAATGTATATGGCTAATGAAAAATTAGATTAAAAAAATTGAGAATAAAATTTTCATAAAGTCTTCAAAGCGCTTCCGCAGTGGCGCAGTGGTAAAGAATCCACCTGTAATGCAGGAGACACAGGAGATGCGGGTTTGATAACTAGATCAGGAAGGTGCCCTGGAGAGGGAATGGCAACCCACTCCGGTGTTCTTGCCTGGAGAATCCCAAGGACAAAGGAACCTGGCAGGCTACAGTCGATGGAGTCCCAAAGAGCCAGACACAACTGATCACACATGCACACACACACTCAATCTTCAAACAAGCAACATGGCAACATCTAATACACAGGATTTCAAAGCTTCATTGTGGTGCACTAGGTCAAAAGAAATGACTGGATCCATATTAAAATGCATTTATGTAATTCTAGAACATCATGAATTTAGCTCCAGCACTCTCAGAGTCCTTGTCATCTTACCACAGACTCAGCTGGAAAGGTTTAAATTGACTTCTATAAGGAGATGACAACTGAGCAAAGAAAGAATGTCATTTGAGGCAGCAACCAAGATCCTTAGAAATTCTGCCAAAAGCTTGAATATAAAGGAAAAAAATACAAAGAAACACATTGAAGTTCAGAGACTTGACCATTTCACCTTGTCTTTCCAGCTGGGTCTCACTGGGCTACAACCCAACAGCAGAAACCTGAGTGGGTTCTCTTCAGTTATCTCTATGTGCAGTAGGATCAACTACACAGCTTATTTTTAAATACTATCATAGCAGAATGGGAACAAGCAGCCTCACTTACTTAATGGTATTCTAAAATACAATCACATTCTTTCTCAGGGTTTTGGATTGCAGTTAATAATTCTTAAACTACAGCCCAGATGACTTAGGAAACCCACAGCAAACTAAACACTTCATCTGCATTTTTCATCTTATAAGAAAGAAAAAAGGAATATTCTCTTTTCAATCCTCAATCTAATTGATCTCATCTTTCATATCACGCCAGGTCCTAGGACTGCATTAGGGGTTGAGATGATGCATGAGACTCCTGTGTGAACTGCCGGAAGTAATAAGGATTGTGTTGAGAGTCCTTACGGAATACTTTAGAGGAAACGAGAAGCTTTGTATCATGTTGGTAGAAAAGCTTGTGCCAGGGTCTGTGTTCTTTCTAGATTTTGAAGCAAGACCAAGATCCTATCCCACATTAGTGTAAAGATACTATCAGCGTTCTCATGTATATTTCATATCACCTAATTATCTAAAAGCTCATACTTTATCCCAAAGCTGAGCATTGTTCTAGCTGATCATGGTGGAACCATAATGGAAACTTGTATTACTCTTTTTATGTTTCACCACTAGATTCTCAAATCACATCTTTTGGGTGATCCTTTCTCTAGCTTCAGAAATGAGCATTAGAAGTAGGCCTAAGCCAATGAGCATAGTGCATCCCTTTAGACATACACAAAAAAATTGTTCATGGCTTGTAATGGAACTCAAATGAAGGCAATTGGAGTTGATATCAGAACTTGGTTGAATGGACCAAAAGAAAGACATGATTTTACTTTCTCCTGGATTTAATCCATATGTAGGTCAGACCTGCCACTGCAGACTCATTACATGTTCAACCTTCCAAGAATGGGATCAATGCAAAGGTAGACCCCAATATTGAAAGTACACTGATCAGTTCAGTTCAGTTCAGTCGTTTAGTCGAGTCCGACTCTTTGAGACCCCATGAATCGCAGCACGCCAGGCCTCCCTGTCCATCACCAACTCCCAGAGTTCACTCAGACTCACGTCCATTGAGTCCGTGATGCCATCCAGCCATCTCATCCTCGGTGGTCCCCTTCTCCTCCTGCCCCCAATCCCTCCCAGCATCAGGGTCTTTTCCAATGAGTCAACTCTTCCCATGAGGTGGCCAAAGTACTGGAGCTTCAGTTTTAGCATCATCCCTTCCAAAAAAATCCCAGGGTTGATCTCCTTCAAAATGGACAGGTTGGATCTCCTTGCAGTCCAAGGGACTCTCAAGAGTCTTCTCCAACAGTTCAAAAGCATCAATTCTTCGGTGCTCAGCCTTCTTCACAGTCCAACTCTCACATCCATACATGACCACAGAAAAAACCATAGCCTTGCCTAGACAGACCTTAGTCGGCAAAGTAATGTCTCTGCTTTTGAATATACTATCTAGGTTGGTCATAACTTTTCTTCCAAGGAGTAAGCGTCTTTTAATTTCATGGCNAAGACTCTTGAGAGTCCATTGGACTGCAAGAAGATTCAACCAATCAATCCCAAAGATATCAGTCCTGAATATTCTTTGGGAAGACTGATGCTGAATCTGAAACTCCAATACTTTGGCCACCTGATGCAAAGAACTGACTCATTGGAAAGGACGTTGATTTGGGAAAGACTGAAGGCAGGAGGAGAAGGGAACAATAGAGGATGAGATGGTTGGATGGTGTCAATGACTTGATGGACATGAGTTTGAACAAGGTCCTGGAGTGGCAATGGACAGGGAAGCCTGGCTTGCTGCAGTCTATTGGGTCACAAAGAGTCAGATATGACTGAGTGACTGAATTGAACTGACGAAATAGAAATGAACAGAGTTCAGATCATCCCCACCTGGTAATTAAAATAGGAGTTAAGGATTCTCAGCTGTGGTCAGGAAATGATGATAAGGAACTGAAAATGTGTTGAGGTAATTGACTCAGTCACAGTGGCATGTGATAGTTGACACCAATTCTGAGGACAAAGATCATGAGTTAATCATTTATACCTTGTTACATATGAATGAAACCCTGAGAATACAAGGAAAACATTTATCTTTATTTTCCTAAGAATATAAACCACAATTTATTATGAAATGAATATTCCTTCCTGTCCAATTTATGCTTGAAATGTGTATTGTTATCTTGGAAATACTGATGTGATTGGTAAAAATTCCCTTGGACATCCTTTTAAGTGCCTTTATATTTTTTTTTCCTTCACATTTTTCAATATATAGCCCTCCATCTGTGAATCTATTCTTCAGCTATTACTATAATGCTTCAGTTACAAGCAGCTTGATTTGCTAGTTAGTCAAAATGGCTTAAAGCCATTTTGCTCACATTTTCTTTTTAGACTTGAATGTAACTAAATTAGTTCATTACCAGACTATTATCTTAAAAGCAGCACAATATCTTGAAACTTAAACCTGTAACCTGTCCTATTCTGGGTTAAGTCCTCTGCTAGTTATAATACTTAAAGATTCTATTTCTTAAAATGGAAACATCTCTTGAAAAATATTTAGAGTTCTTCCTGCAATTTAATTTTTACAATGCTTGCTTTCATTTTTATTAGAGAACTGTTGTTTGCAAGATATTTTATAGGACTATTAATAAATACTTCAGGAGGAAAGTAAAATCAGATTGAAATGTACCAAAATATGTATTAATTGCCCCATAAAACATGCTCTGTTGTGTCCTATTGCTCAAATTAGGTGGAGTTGCCAAGGCAACACTTTTATACTATACCACTATGGCTAAAAGAAGGCATACTAAATTCAATGTTTCACTTACAGGAAGACTAATGAGAAAGCTGCACAGAA
>SJXQ01004525.1:724126-779529 GCA_006408695.1 Aepyceros melampus | reverse complement strand
TCCAGAAAAATAAATGACCCAATCAAAAAATGGGCCAAAGAACTAAATAGACATTTCTCCAAAGAAGACATATGAATGGCTAACAAACACATGAAAAGATGCTCAACATCACTCATTATCAGAGAAATGCAAATCAAGACCACAATGAGGTACCATTTCACACCAGTCAGAATGGCTGTGATCCAAAAGTCTACAAGCAATAAATGCTGGAGAGGGTGTGTATAAAAGGGAACCCTCTTACACTGTTGGTGGGAATGCAAATTAGTACAGCCACTATGGAGAACAGTGTGGAGATTCCTTAAAAAATTGCAAATAGAAGTGCCATATGACCCAGCAATCCCACTGCTGGGCATACACACCAAGGAAACCAGAATTGAAAGAGACACGTGTACACCAGTGTTCATCACAGCACTGTTTATAATAGCCTGGACATGGAAGCAACCTAGATGTCCATCAGTAGATGAATGGATAAGAAAGCTGTGGTACAGATACACAATGGAGTATTACTCAGCCATTAAAAAGAATAAATTTGTATCAATACTAATGAGATGGATGAAACTGGAGCCGATTATACAGAGTGAAGTAAGCCAGAAAGAAAAACACCAATACAGTATATATATGGCAATGATAACCCTGTATGTGAGACAGCAAAAGAGACACAGATGTATAGAACGGACTTTTGGACTCTGAGGGAGAGGGAGAGTGTGGGGTGATTTGGGAGAATGGCACTGAAACATGTATACTATCATGTAAGAAACGAATTGCCAGTCTATGTTCGATACAGGATATAGGATGCTTGGGACTGGTGCTTGGGGATGATCCAGAGAGTTGATATGAGGTGGGAGGTGGGGGGGGGGGGTCGGTTCAGGATTGGGAACTCATGTACACCCAAGATGGATTCATGTCAATGTATGGCAAAACCAATACAGTAATGTAAAGTAAAATCAAGTAAAAATAAAAATTAAAAAAAGCACCAATTCTTCAGCACTCAGCTTTCTTCACAGTCCAACTCTCACGTTCATAAATGACTACTGGAAAAACCATAGCCTTGACTAGACGGACCTTTTTTGGCAAAGTAATGTCTCTGCTTTTGAATATGCTATCTAGGTTGGTCATAACTTTCCTTCCAAGGAGTAAGCATCTTTTAATTTATAGATAAAATATGTGTGTGTGTGTGTGTGTGTGCTCAGTCATTTATAATTCTTTGCAGCCCCATGGACTGTATGTGGCCTGCCAGGCTCCCCTTTCCATGGTATTTCTCAGGCAAGAATACAGGAGTGGGTTTCCATTCTCTACTCCAGGAGATCTTCCTGACCCAAGGATTGAACTCATGCCTCTTGTGTCTCCTGCATTGGCAGGTGGATTCCTTGCCACTTGTGCTGCCTAATAGATAACTAATAATTAGGAACCTTTATATGGCACAAGGAACTCTACTCAGTACTCTGTAATGATATATATGGGAAAGAATCTAAAGGAGTGGATATATGTATAACTGATTCACTCCCCTGCTGTATAGCAGAAACTAACACAACATTCAAAATCACCATACTCCAATAAAAATTTAATAATTTAAAGAACATACTTATAGATGATTCATATTGATGCACAGAAGAAACCAACACAACACTGTAAAGCAGTTATCCTCCAATTAAAAAATAAATTTTAAAAGAACAATAAAGAGGAAATTAATGACAGGCAGCCCAAATATACAACAAATATTCTTTACATTAAGGGCAACTCTGATGAGTCCAAAATTAAATGCTGCTATTGAAAGTTTATAAAATTGTGAGTTCAAAGGAAAGAACTTTCAGGTGTGTTGAAAGAATGGAAAGTATATCAGAATAGCTAGAAACATAAAAAGATTTATATAAAGCTATGAGAATATTAAAACTCAGTTTAGAATGTGAAAAATATTTAATAGGCAATAATTTTGGACTCTGGTTCTGTAATTTATGAATGATCAAAACCTATGAGATGAGTGGCAAGAATGTTATCTGCATTTAGCACAGTATTTAGTACCTCATATGCAGAGACATTACTTTGCTGACTAAAGTCCATCTAGTCAAGGCTATGGTTTTTCCTGTGGTCATGTATGGATGTGAGAGTTGGACTGTGAAGAAGGCTGAGCGCAGAAGAATTGATGCTTTTGAACTGTGGTGTTGGAGAAGACTCTTGAGAGTCCCTTGGACTGCAAGGAGATCCTACCAGTCCATTCTGAAGGAGATCATCCCTGGGATTTCTTTGGAAGGAATGATGCTGAGGCTGAAGCTCCAGTACTTTGGCCACCTCATGCAAAGAGTTGACTCATTGGAAAAGACCCTGATGCTGGGAGGGATTGGGGGCAGGAGGCGAAGGGGACGACCGAGGATGAGATGGCTGGATGGCATCACGGGCTTAATGGACATGAGTCTGAGTGAACTCTGGGAGTTGGTGATGGACAGGGAGGCCTGGTATGCTGTGATTCATGGGGTCGCAAAGAGTCGGACACGACTGAGCGACCAAACTGAACTGAACTGAACTGATGCCCTCAAGGAAGGGTGCAGTTTAAGAAAATTAATATGATAGTACTTAAAACACTGAGTTGGAGTGATAGTAATACAGTTAGGATTCTGCTAAAATAGATCAGCAATAAAATTCAAAGAACCTATCGAGTTTTTATTTATCAAAAAATTTTAGGTCCTTGCTAATTGATTCTAACTGTATTTGTTTGAAATTGGTTCAGAATTGTTAGGAAAATTCAACTGTCTCAAATGTCTGAATAGTGACAGCATCTGATTCAACTGATTGTAAATAATTCAAACCAATTAAGAGCTAATTCAAAGTTGTTTTCATATTTAAACTGAGTAATCATAAGTATTTGGAGTTTTTGAAACACTGCTTTCTTGAATATTTATTCTGCTGGAAATCAAATTAGAGCTCTTTTAGAACAAAGCATAAAAAATAATTAGGAATTTGACCATTGGAGCCTATGTGGATGAAGAATTGGAGCAAGTGGTAAGAAACACAGAATCTTCACAATGACACCTTTTCTGAAAGCACTGAAAAGCAGTCCTTACTCTAGAGAGGAAGGGAGACAGTGCTGCTTTTCTTCTCATATTAGAAAGAGTGGAGAGAAAACTTACTCTTGGGTCTGTTGTAGTTTGCTTTCTGTCTTCTAGCTTGAAGTTTGTAACTTGCTTACTTTGTCCTTCCCAGTAGAAGGGGACAAATGATGTGTCTTCTCCACTCATGTCTGTATCATGTCCCTGGATCTGGTCACCTGACTGTCAGTCAAACCCATCCTTAGAAGAGACCTGCTCATGGAAATAGCTCAGTCCATATCCTAGAGGCTAACCAACCTCACTCTTTCTGGCATTTCTAGCTTTGTGTCTAGCCAGAGGGGACATAGATTTTTACTCCGAAGAAGCAATGGCTAAAAACTAAGTCAAGAACATTAAATGCAGTAAGATGAGTTATTTCATGTGGAGAGTGTGGTCCTCAGAGTCAGATGACCAGAGATGATATAGCCATGGCTCAGGAGTGATCTCATAGATACACGGTGCTTAGTCTTTTCAGACCTAATATCCCTGTCTACAACTTGAAATCAGTAATGTCCCTCCCTCATATGATGATTGTGAGGAAACTCTCATAATGCATTCAGTTAATGTGCCCAGCCCAATATCTTACACATCCTATTCTCAACAAATATTAGCTCCAATAAGGAAGAGATCTAAGAAGAAATGCTTTATATACTTGGCTGGATGTGTGTGTTGTGGAGGAAGATGATGAGAGATTCCTTAAAAGATATGACATGTAAAATAAAGTTTTAATCAATGTGGGAGGTAAAGTATTACGCAGTTTATATTTTATGATGCCATATTGTAAGAGGGATGGCAGAAGATGATAGGAAAATCAATTTGACACTGAAGGACTCTAACAGATTTGGTGGCTTAGGAAATTTTCAGGGAAATAAAATGGCATTTAAAACATTATTAAATATATATCCAGAGTATAAGCCTATAATACAGGCAAAGCAGTCCACTGAAAGCCACTAAAGTAAACTGGAGATTCAAAATAAACAATTAGGTAACAGGAGAAATGTTCATTCAATGGATATTGCCAATAGTCATTGTGAAAACACTTCGAAACTTAGAAAGTTTCCAAGGGCTAAAGAAAGAAAAAATCTATTTAGGAAATACCTTGGGAAGAATATATTAACATATCCATATAAAAATCCCTTGTGCAATTCTGAGAATTGGATATATTTAGTTCAGTTCAGTCGCTCAGTCGTGTCCGACACTTTGCAACCCCATGAACCACAGCACGCCAGGCCTCCCTGTCCATCACCAACTCCCAGAGTTCACTCAGACTCATGTCCATCGAGTCAGTGATGCCATCCAATGATCTCATCCTTGGTTCTCCCCTTCTCCTCCTGCCCCCAATCCCTCCCAGCATCAGTCTTTTCCAATGAGTCAACTCTTCTCATGAGGTGGCCAAAGTACTGGAGTTTCAGCTTTAGCATCATTCCTTCCAAAGAAATCCCAGGGTTGATCTCCTTCAGAATGGACCGGTTGGATCTCCTTGCAGTCCAAGGGACTCTCATGAGTCTTCTCCAACACCACAGTTCAAAAGCATCAATTCTTCGGCACTCAGCCTTCTTCACAGTCCAACTCTCACATCCATACATGACTACTGGAAAAACCATAGCCTTGACTAGACAGACCTTTGTTGGCAAAGTAATGTCTCTGCTTTTGAATATACTATCTAGGTTGGTCATAACTTTTCTTCCAAGGAGTAAGCGTCTTTTAGTTTCATGGCTGCAATCACCATCTGCAGTGATTTTGGAGCCCCCCAAAATAAAGTCTGACACTGTTTCCACTGTTTCTCCATCTATTTACCATGGAGTGATGGGACTGGATGCCATGATCTTCATTTTCTGAATGTTGAGCTTTAAGCCAACTTTTTCACTCTCCTCTTTTGCTTTCATCAAGAGTCTTCCAGGTATAGAAAATTCAGACACTAGAATTCAACTGTTTTATTATGATTTAAAATATAAATTATTACACTTCCCAAGTGGTCCAGTGGTTAAGACTGCATGCTTCCAGTGTAGGGGTGAGAATTTGATCCCTGCTAGAGGAACTAAGATCCTGCATGCCACGTGACATGGTCAAATTTTTTTTTAATTAAATACAATATAAAATATTTAAAACCCTATTTTATCACTTTATACTATATTCAAGTTCATTCTTTTTTAATTTATTTTTTAATTGAGGGATAATTGCTTTACAGAATTTTTTTTTTCTGTCAAGCATCAACAAGAATCAGTCACAGGTGCACTCACCTCCCCTCCCTCCTGAAAAGTTCATTCTTTAGTAGCTTATATAATCGTGACTTCTCAGTTAGAGAAAACTATCTTCTTCATTAAGATTTTTGATTAAGCTAGCATTTGTGATTTAATTCTACACGCATTTGTTTACCATTCTCATTCCTGTACACTCAGTAGTATGCCAGGTTAGACTTAAGAAGAATGCATAAAGTCTCAGGCAAGCTCAGGAAGAGACCCTTAACCAGATCTAGGTTTTTTTCCACTCTCTACCCCTTTTCTCTTCCAGAGAGCACTAACACAGGGTGACCAGAGAAACCACCAGGAGTATTTATATATGACATACAAAATTCTTTTATTTTGTTTCAGTTCTCTTAAACTCTGTAAGTCAAAAGGTTAGATTAAAATAATCAGCCAACAATTTTCTCAGTGTGCATGACCTATTAGTTATTTTAAGTGTAATCAGAATTTTAGAAGAAATAAGAGTTTTGAATGAAGAATGGGAAAAAATAATTTCATAATGTGACATATAATAAGAATTACCACCAACTGAATATTTACTCTGTTCAAAATCCATATCATATTCACATTTGGTCAGCTTTACCAAATGTTAAGATAGAGATACAGATTTCACCGGGTAACACATGAGGCAAAGAGGTCAGTGCAGTTATCTGACTTTTACAAAGGTACGTGGAAGTTGAGGTGCCATACTGTGGTTGTTGTTCAGTTGCTAAGTCATGTCTGACTCTTTGTAACCCTGTGAACTGCAGCACACCAGAATTCCCTGTCCTTCACTATATCCTGGAGTTTGCTCATACTCATGTCCATTGAGTCAGTGATGCTATCCAACCATTTCATCCTCTGTCATCCCCTTCTCCTCTTGCCCTCAATTTTTCCCAGCACCAATGATCATTTACAATGAGTCAACTTTTCATATCAGGTGATCAAAGTACTGGAGCTTCAGCTTCATCATCAGTCATTCCAATAAATATTCAGGGTTGATTTCCTTTAGGATTGACTGGTTTGATCTCCTTGCAGTCCAAGGGAGTCTTCTCCAGCACTGCAGTTTGAAAGCATCAATTCTTTGGTGCTCAGCCTTCTTCATGATCTCACACCCATACATGACTACTGGACAAACCATAACTTTGACTATATGGACTTTTTTCAACGAAGTGATGTCTCTGCTTTTTAATACTCTGTCTAAATTTGTCATATCTTTTCTTCCAAGGTGCAAACATCTTTTAATTTTGTGGCTGCAGTCATCATCCACAGTGATTTTAAAGCCCAAGAAAGTGAAATCTGAAATTGTTTCCATTGTTTCCCCATCTATTTGCCATGAAGTGATGGGACTGGATGCCATGATCTTAGTTTTTTGAATGTTGAATTTTAAGACAGCGTTTTCACTCTCCTCTTTCACCTTCATCAAGAGGCTCCTTAGTTCCTCTTCACTTTCTGCCATTAAAGTGATATCATCTGCATGTATGAGGTTGTTGTTGTTTCTCCCAGCAATCTTGATTCCAGCTTGTGAGTCATTCAGCATATCATTTCATATGATGGACTCTGCATATAAGTTATGTAAGCAGGGTGGCAAGCTTTGACATACTACTTTCCCAATTTTGAACCAGTCCATTCTTTCATGTCCAGTTCTAACTGTTGCTTCTTATCTTGCATACAGGTTTCTCAGGAAGCAGGTAATACGGTGGTCCCGTATTCCCATCTCTTTAAGAATATTCCACAGTTTATTGTGATCCACACAGCCAAAGGCTTTAGCATAGTCAATGAAGCAGAAATAGATGTTTTTCTTGGAATTCCCTTGTTTTTTGTATGATCCACCATATGTTGGCAATTTGATCTCTGGTTCCTTTCCCTTTTCTAAATCCAGTTTGTACATCTAGAAGTTCTCANCTGATGCACGGGGATAATCCAGAGAGAGGGTGTGGGGCGGGAGGGGGGAGGTGGGGGTCGGGATTGGGAGTTCATGTACACTCGTGGCTGATTATCATGTCGATGTGTAGCAAAAAGAATACAGTATTGTAAAGCAAAACAAACTAAAAAATAAAAATTAATTAAAGAAAAAAAAAAAAAGAATACCCAGGGCTGATCTTTAGAATGGATTGGTTGGATCTCCTTGCAGTCCAAGGGACTCTCAAGAATCTTCTCCAACACCATAGTTCAGAAGCCTCAATTCTTCAGTGCTCAGCTTTCTTCACAGTCCAACTCTCACATCCATACATGACCACTGGAAAAACCATAGCTTTGACTAGATGAACCTTTGTTGGCAAAGTAATGTCTCTGCTTTTTAATGTGCTGTCTAGATTGGTCATAGTTTTCCTTCCAAGGAGCAAGCATCTTTTAACTTCATGGCTGCAGTCACCATCTGCAGTGATTTTGGAGGCCAAAAAAATAAAGTCTGCCACTGTTTCCATTGTTTCCCCATCTATTTCCCATGAAGTGATGGGACCAGATGCCATGATCTTAATTTTTTGAATGTTGAGGTTCAAGTCAGCCTTCTTTTGTTTACATTTTTTTTGTTTTATTTATTTATTTTTATTTTACTTTATAATACTGTATTGGTTTTGCGATACATCAACATGAATTCGCCATGTATTTCCAATCCTGAACCCCCCTCCCAACTCCCTCCCCATACCATCTCTCTGGGTCATCCCAGTGCACCAGCCCCAAGCATCCTGTATCCTGCATCGAATCTAGACTGGCGATTTGTTTCTTATATGATATTATACATGTTTCAATGCCATTCTCCCAAATCATCCCACCCTCTTCCTCTCCCACAAAGTCCAAAAGACTGTTTCTCCTCTTTCACCCTCATCAAGAGACTCTTTGGTTCCTCTTCGCTTTCTGCTATAATGGTGGTGTCATCTGTGTCTCTGAGGTTATTGATATTTCTTCTGGCAATCTTGATTCCAGCTTGTGCTTCATCCAGCCCAGCATTTAGCATAACGTACTCTGCATATAAGTTAAATAAGCAAATCTAGACTGGCGATTTGTTTCTTATATGATATTATACATGTTTCAATGCCATTCTCCCAAATCATCCCACCCTCTTCCTCTCCCACAAAGTCCAAAAGACTGTTTCTCCTCTTTCACCCTCATCAAGAGACTCTTTGGTTCCTCTTCGCTTTCTGCTATAATGGTGGTGTCATCTGTGTCTCTGAGGTTATTGATATTTCTTCTGGCAATCTTGATTCCAGCTTGTGCTTCATCCAGCCCAGCATTTAGCATAACGTACTCTGCATATAAGTTAAATAAGCAGGGTGACAACATACAGCCTTGACGTACTCCTTTTCCAATTTGGAAGCAGTCCTTTGTTCCATGTCTGGTTCTAACCGTTGCTTCTTGACTTGCATACAGTTTTCTCAGGAGGCAGCTAAGGTGGTCTGATATTCTTATCTCTTTAAGAATTTCCCACAGTTTGTTGTGATCTGCAAAGTCAAAGGGTTTGGTGTAGTCAATAAAACAGAAGTAGATGTTTTTTGGAACTCTCTTGATTTTTGTGTGATCCAACGGATGTTGGCAATTTGATCTCTGGTTCCTCTGCCTTTTCTAAATCCAGCTTGAACATGTAGAATTTCTTAGTTCATGTATTGTTGAAACCTTGCTTGGAGAATTTTGAGCATTACTTTGCCAGCGTGTGACATGAGTGCAATTGTGTGGAAGTTTGAGCATTCTTTGGCATTACCTTTCTTTGGGATTGGAATGAAAACTGACCTTTTCCAGTCTTGTGGCCACTGCTGAGTTTTCCAAATTTGGTGGCATAGTGAGTACAGCACTTTCACAGAATCATCTTTTAGGATTTGAAATAGCTCAGCTGAAATTCCATCACCTCTACTAGCTTTGTTTGTAGTGATGCTTCCTAAGGCCCACTTGACTTCAGACTCCAGGCTCTCTGGCTCTAGGTGAGTAATCACACACATGGTTGTCTGGGTCATGAAGATCTTTTTTGTATAGTTCTTCTGTGTATTCTTGCCAGCTCCTCTTAATATCTTCTGCATTAGTTAGGTCCAGACCATTTCTGTCCTTTATTGAGCCCATCTTTGCATGAAATGTTCCCTTGGTATCTCTAATTTTCCTAAAGAGATCTCTAGTCTTTCCCATTTTATTGTTTTCCTCTTTTTCTTTACATTGATCACATAGGAAGGCTTTTTTATCTCTCCTTGCTATTCTTTGGAACTCTTCATTCAAATGGGTGTATCTTTCCTTTTCTCCTTTGCTTTTTGCTTCTCTGCTTTTCTCAGCTATTTATAATGCCTCCTCAGACAACCATTTTGCCTTTTTCCATTTCTTTTTCTTGAAAATGGTCTTGATCTTTGTCTCCTGTACAATGTTATGAACCTCTGTCCATAGGTCTTCATGTACTCTAGCAAATCTAATCCACTGAAGCTAACACCCACTGCCTTTCAATTGCCTGTTCTCCTTTCCTTGGTGAATAGGGAGCTGTGATTGAAAAGAACTGATTTTAAAATGCTGGAGGATTCTATCTTTACTCCTGAAGTTCCCTGGTGGCTCAGACTGTAAAGAGTCTGCCTGGATGCAAGAGACCCCAGTTAGATCCCTGAGTCAGGAAAGTCCCCTGAAGAAGGGATTGGAATCCACTCCAATATTCTTGGCCTGGAGAATCCCATGGACAGGAGAGCCTGGTAGGCTATAGTCCATGGAGTCGCAAAGAATTGGACATGACTGAGTAACTAACATACATACACAAACACACACACACACACACACCCCCAAGNGAATTTCCCACAGTTTGTTGTGATCTGCAAAGTCAAAGGGTTTGGTGTAGTCAATAAAACAGAAGTAGATGTTTTTTGGAACTCTCTTGATTTTTGTGTGATCCAACGGATGTTGGCAATTTGATCTCTGGTTCCTCTGCCTTTTCTAAATCCAGCTTGAACATGTAGAATTTCTTAGTTCATGTATTGTTGAAACCTTGCTTGGAGAATTTTGAGCATTACTTTGCCAGCGTGTGACATGAGTGCAATTGTGTGGAAGTTTGAGCATTCTTTGGCATTACCTTTCTTTGGGATTGGAATGAAAACTGACCTTTTCCAGTCTTGTGGCCACTGCTGAGTTTTCCAAATTTGGTGGCATAGTGAGTACAGCACTTTCACAGAATCATCTTTTAGGATTTGAAATAGCTCAGCTGAAATTCCATCACCTCTACTAGCTTTGTTTGTAGTGATGCTTCCTAAGGCCCACTTGACTTCAGACTCCAGGCTCTCTGGCTCTAGGTGAGTAATCACACATCATGGTTGTCTGGGTCATGAAGATCTTTTTTGTATAGTTCTTCTGTGTATTCTTGCCAGCTCCTCTTAATATCTTCTGCATTAGTTAGGTCCAGACCATTTCTGTCCTTTATTGAGCCCATCTTTGCATGAAATGTTCCCTTGGTATCTCTAATTTTCCTAAAGAGATCTCTAGTCTTTCCCATTTTATTGTTTTCCTCTTTTTCTTTACATTGATCACATAGGAAGGCTTTTTTATCTCTCCTTGCTATTCTTTGGAACTCTTCATTCAAATGGGTGTATCTTTCCTTTTCTCCTTTGCTTTTTGCTTCTCTGCTTTTCTCAGCTATTTATAATGCCTCCTCAGACAACCATTTTGCCTTTTTCCATTTCTTTTTCTTGAAAATGGTCTTGATCTTTGTCTCCTGTACAATGTTATGAACCTCTGTCCATAGGTCTTCATGTACTCTAGCAAATCTAATCCACTGAAGCTAACACCCACTGCCTTTCAATTGCCTGTTCTCCTTTCCTGGTGAATAGGGAGCTGTGATTGAAAAGAACTGATTTTAAAATGCTGGAGGATTCTATCTTTACTCCTGAAGTTCCCTGGTGGCTCAGACTGTAAAGAGTCTGCCTGGATGCAAGAGACCCCAGTTAGATCCCTGAGTCAGGAAAGTCCCCTGAAGAAGGGATTGGAATCCACTCCAATATTCTTGGCCTGGAGAATCCCATGGACAGGAGAGCCTGGTAGGCTATAGTCCATGGAGTCGCAAAGAATTGGACATGACTGAGTAACTAACATACATACACAAACACACACACACACACACACCCCCAAGCTGGTTTAGCCTAATACCTGGGGAGGTGGGGAGGGGGTTTGGTTGTGGTGCAGAGGCGGGGGTGGGGGTGGGGTGCTGATTGGGAAGTACCTAACTACTGTTTGTCAGCTACTGTGCTTCAATTTTATCCTCACAACACATCTCTGAGGTTAGTACTATTATCCTCATTTTAGAGAACGTGAGACTAAGTCCTGCAATGTTAGGTAACTTGTTCAAGATCATACAGCTAGGATGTGACAGAGCTGACCTTCGAACCTGTATCATCCTGACCCAAGGATTCATGCCTTTCCCACATGAGGAACACTGCTTCTTATTTTGCATATAAGTGAAATATGTTTGTATATCTTCCCCCAAAATGCTCATTGGATAATTTAGTTATCAAGAAATAAGATTTTTCACTTCAGTTATTTCTTTGAGAACCATTTGAGCCTTTCTGCTCTGAAATTCAATTTAAGCAGACATTGCCTTGGCTGAGCAAGGTAAAGCACAGTTTTCTTAGGATCATCATTGAGTTTTTGGGACTAATAATTTTGTGCAGCAGCATTATTACAGAAAGCCATATGCTGCTTAATGAATGGTGTTTACTTAAGTCATAAAAGAGAATTCAAACATGGAATATTTCTTAAACAATGTAGTTGTTATATACTGAGTGATATTTCTAGTTTATTTCTTGTAGGAAATAGCATGTAATTTGAAATGCATATATAAGTTTTTTATTCATACATATATTTTTATTTCACTGAGCATGTTAGCAAAAGTTGTATTATTAAAGTAAAAAGTTGCTTGACAGCCAATTCTTTGTGATGAAAATTTTACCGCATCTTTAGTAGCAGTGTTAATTATCACTCTTAACGCTTTTGTTGTTTAAAGAAAGATTGTAGAAACTTTGGTGTTCGTAAGCATGTAGCTTTACCCTATTTTTTCCATCTTTCTTTGGGGGTGGGATATTGACAATCATGAGGAAGTGGCCAAGTGTCTCAAGAAATTTTATCCTAAAGGTTTTTAAGACTAGAGAGTTGATATTTGAGTATGAGTGTGTATTCTTCTAAATATGGATTCATCGGAGGCACTGGTAGCTGATGAATTGATAGATGGATTAGCATGAGAGTTCCAGAATCAGAGAATTCCTGAACTGGAACGGGCCATACAAATGCAGGACTCACGTAGTGGCATTCTTAGGACATGAGTTCAGTGACTGTCCACTTCCAGATAGAACTGTAGTCTGAGGTAGTGCTGAGGTTACTGAGTCAGGGTCACAGCCATTCCATCCAGGAAATGAGACATCGCAGTAGGAGGGGACTTTAAACTTCCTGGGATAGGAGAAGAAACTAAGTCATTTGGAAGTAATCTTAGGACATGAAGAAAACAGAAATCAGAAAAATAAGGCATCTTTCTTTCCTCTTATGAACATAAATGGTATAAAAATATTGATTCCCAAATACAAATGTCATGTTACATATTTTTAAAAAAAGTGGAACAAGGGCTTCCCTGGTTGCTCAGTGGTCGGGAGTCCAGCTTCTGGTGCGGGTGGCGTGGGTTTGATCCCGTTTTGGGGAACTAAAATCCCACATGCTGCAGGTCACCTGAGCCTACATGCCAGAACGAGGGAGAAGCCTATATACCTCAATGAAAGATCCCACATGTCACAACTAAGATTTGATGCAGCCAAAAATAAATAAATATTAAAAGGGGGAAGAATAAAAAGAATAAACCTATTTAAAAATGTGCCTGTAAATATTTTATTTGCTTTCTGGATATAATATTTGAACATATTTATTTTAAAACAGTTATACATACATATATGTATGTTTGAATTTTTTTTTTCTTAATATCTAGGATCTGTGAAGGTTTGAAAGGGCCAATGAGTATTCTCATCATTGAGGCATTCTATGGTGGGTCCCATAAACAGCTGGTGGATCTGCTTCAAGAAGAGTTAGAAGACTCTGTCCTTTATACCCTGCCTGCAAAGAAATGGCACTGGAGAGCAAGGACATCAGCTTTGTACTTCTCTCAGAATATTCCCACCAGTGAGCATTACAGGTAATTAAAGCCCAGGCTGTGTCTCCAGCCTGTTTCAAATGCACCTGTTCTAAGGAGCCTGCGACTCTGTTGGCCTCTGTGAGATTTCCTCCAACTGTGTAATTGGTCAGTATGACTACAGTAGCTATTCCTGTAGAGACAGCAGAGCAGCTGGGTACACTGATATTCTGAGGACACCTGGCTGGTAGGAATGTGGCCTCGTTTAGACCCTAAATGTCTCTTCTCATTTGTCTTGTCCTTTTACCACATGCACGTGTGGGTGTATGATGACATTTTTTTGGCCTGAAATGAGAGTTGATCTTGTGCATACTTGTCTTTTTTTTACTTCCATAACCTCTCATACCTCTTTGAGTGAGTATGCTGTTTTAGGGTGTCTGCTCTGTACTAGGAGCTAAGGTTGGAAAGATGGATATGACTAAGATGAATATGACTCTTACAGGTTTTTAAAGACTGTTCAGTTAGAGATGGATATGCAAGTGCTAAGAGAGTATGAAAAGGGGAGAAGTTGATTTCGACTGTTGACAAATTGGAGGTCACTTTATAGAGTTGATCACCTTTGCTTACTCCGGAAGGATGAATAGATTTGGGGACACAGATGAGGGACACATCTCTGTTTTGGAATTTTGCGTCATTAGGCAGTGGGAACTAGGGGGACCTATTAGAAAGTTTCATGAGATATACCGAAAAGCTGAATGGGAACTACTGATTGCATTTTAAGAAACAAGTAGAATGAAATCCCCCTGGAAGATCCCTGTTGCCATGTTTCTCCTGATGGCTAAGTAGTAGATGATTATCCTACTGTGGTTTATGTATCTGATGTTCTTACCACTCCGGACCCTTCTGTGTAGGGCTACATTGATGTCAGCAGGAGTGAGGAGTGCCAGACTGGTAATGAATGGAGTTCAAGACAGCTTGTTAGAGTGAGGGCACACTGCAAGCTGCAGTGCCCACCTTGGCTTCAGCAGCTGTATCCATCTGCTGCTGCTTGTAGGGTGGAGCAGTGACAAGGGAGAGAGCAGCTTGAGATTTAAATGTAGGTTGCTGTTCTTAGTAGTAATTTGGGGGATTCAGAAAATAGCCCATTTGGTGTATGAAAGCCATGCATCACCTCTGAGAATTCAGATTGTCGGATGAAACAGCAGTGAGCACTCAAGCCGTGTTGCTTGGAATTTAAAGGTAAAAACTGTTTGGGGGCGTGTTGAGAATTCTGTATTCTTCTAATCTAAAGTGTAGTTTTCCTTACATAATTTAATGTTTAATATTCTGGTGTCACCAAGTGAGTATTGTAGATTCGCTAGTAGTATTAGAAATTTCAATGCATGTATCAATAAAAAAATCTTAAGGGCAATGCTGTGTTAAGATCTGACTGTTTATAGTTGCTTTCACATCTCATTTAATTGTGTTTTCGCAGCACCATTTGCGTTATATTACTTAAGGTCAAGTGATCAGGTTGGCTTTATGGCACATTTTCATTTAATATTACCATTTGATATAATACATTCATACGTACCAAATGATACGATACATTTGTACAGTGATTTGAACATTGAAATAAACCATTTTTCTATCTGCTATTAGATTTCATTTTGATTATGCAGTATTTCTGAATGGAATTATTGTATCACAAATATATGTGTATGGATAGCATGCAGACAGACACTTCTGTGCGCATGGCTTTCCCACTGTTTGAGGTCTGAAGCATTTGATTATGAACATCATATTGGTTTTTGAAGCAGTCTTTTTGGGTGGTAGGTTTTTGGAATATGATAATGTAGAGTTTTACTTTCTGATAGTCATAAGCTCCAGGTCCTATCAGTGGTATCTGTGGTCTTTCAAGCTCAACCATTTAAGCTGCAATTAATGGTACTTATTAACCTAATCAGACTTCACTAAAAGATATAACTCACTAGTCTAACTTACAGTTACATTTGACTAGGCTTAACTTATCTACTGTTTACCAAATAACCTTTTGAACACTTTTAGAAAAATAGCAGCAGCTTGCAAACTTACACTGAGTTAAAAAAATATGCTCACTCAACTCTAGATTGAAGTGCAAAAGTGACATTTTGTTATACCAGATAAATCTGATCTCTCTAGAGACTTTTAAAGATATTCTGTTTGCTTACTGTTTATACATTTGTCAAATGAAATCATAAATTCATAAAGATAAAATGAGTAAGCACCAATATCGCATACTAGGCAAAAACTACTCTTAACTAGTAGGAATGTATCTGATGCGAAAGCTTGGAATGTAGGTACACAGGTTATTTTTTTTTTAACATCTGTACATGTAGTCATTGTTTTTATAAGCTTGTTATCTGGGTAGTATTTTATTAGTAAAAAAATAAATTCACCAGCCTAATTAATCAGTTCGATTCTGCTTTATCTTGACGACGAAAGGAATACATCATGATTCACATTTAGAGCTGTTTAATTTTTATTGCAGATTACAAAAGCTCCGTGGTTTATTTTTCTCAAGAGTAGTTTGGTAATTATTAGGTTATATTAAAGCTTTGCCTTCTGGAAACTTCACAGAATGCAGAAAAATGTTTCTGAGGATGGGCCTCAATTTCATGTTGTGAAATGTATGAGTCATTTGTCCCAGGATCAAGCAATTTCTACTTTCTTAAAATATACCTAGAGTAGACATCAAATATATTTCATTCTTTTTTCCTTCTGCAGCATCTTTACTAAACTGAAAGAATCACTCTTAACTTAAAATCATTTTTTGTTCACTCTCTGATGCTTACCATTATAGTTTATTCCATCTGAAGTATTGTAGCAGATACTGATCATTGCCCACTTAACTGCCCTTCTTCCTTGTTGACAGACTCAGTTTTCTCTGGGGTGGCTAAGTACCCAGCACTTGGGAGTGAAGCTTGACAGACCTAAGTCATCATGATGATACTGTTCTCTGGCAGATTGTCCAGGCTTTCCTTTGAAGCTAGTGCTGGAGTCTGGCAAATTTTGATTTAAGTAGATGACTTCTGGGGTTTCTTCCAACTAAGTTTTTTTTTTTTTATTGTTTTATAAAAAGAGAAAGCCATCTCCCCTTCTCTTGTGTTTGACTGCGGTTATGATCTCTACAACTGGGAGGTGACAGCTAAAGGACGAAACACCTGGGCTGTCAACAGTGTCTGATGAAGGGCTGCGAGGCTGTAGCTTCTTAGTTCTCTGAAAACCCTTTCTGTCTAAAGCATGTAGATATATTTTGTAAAATGAAATACGTTTCCTTTTAAGTTCATAGCGAGCACAGTGAGAGAGGAACAGTAGAGCATTGTGGAAATTAGAGTGATCACCTAGCTTTGAGGCTGTGGTTGCTTAGTTTTCATAAAGGGGACAGGTTAACTGAGTTGTTATATGTTACATTCTTGAAATGAAATGTTGGGCAGAGTTAACCTGAATTAGGAAGCTTTCCATATCCTCTTATCGGAACCTCTCCAAGACAAGGGACCAAAGGAAAGGTGACAGACAGTGTTGTTGGACGCTATCTTTTGTACCAAGAAAGGAGGTTCTAAGAACGGAACAGTGGAAGAGTGCGCTGGAAATGAATGAAGATAGTTGCCTGGCGATCAGTGGAGCAGAGGCTGTTGGTGCCCCACCCACTCCCCTCCTCCTCTCTCCTGCTGCGTGTGCCCTGGTCAGCTTCCTGCCCTCAGTCTCGTCAGCCCTTTGCCTGCAGAAGCAGCTGTGGGCAGCACGCCCCAAGCAGCCCTCCATCGCCCCTCGGATGAAATCATTCTGAAGTGTGAACACTAGAGAAATCATTAACAGAGATTCCTCCAAACCCTGAAAGCCAGGAAATAAAAGCATAATTCTAAATAATTCATGGGTCACAGAAGAAATTATCATGGATACTAAAAAACAGAACTGAGTCATAGTGAACGTACTGCATGTCACAATGGGGGTCGCATCTAAAGTGAAAAGCCACGTCATCTTCAATAGAGCTATTATTATTATTTGAATTGTGACATTCAGGACTTTCTCAAGCTTATGGCCGAGGGAGGGTAGGGCCCCTCTTACTTGAATCTAGGCATAGTACTGGGAAAGAAAAATAAAAAGAGCAAAAAATAGTGAAATTGAAAACACACACACACACACACACACACTCACAAACATATGGGCTTCCCTTGTGGCGCAGTGATAAATAACTCGCCTGCCAAGCAGGAGATGTGGGTTTGACCTCTGGGTTGGGAAGATCCCCTGTATAAGGAAATGGCAACCCACTCCAGTGTTCTTGCCTGGGAAATCCCATTGACAGAGGGGCCCGGTGGGGTCACAAAATTGTTGGCTATGACTCAGTGACTAAACAACAACAACAAATATATATATATATATGTATGTATGTATAAAATGGAGATGAGAAATCTTTCCAGGTTCAATGGTTGAGAGTAGAGAAAGGAAAAATTAATGATAATCAATACCAGTTAGGATCTGTATGGCTACAAGAAACAGAAGAGCTACAAAACTGAGCACTTGATGCCGTGTAACACGAGTCTGAAACAGAGGCACGGTAGCACTGGTATAAACCGACCTGCACGGGGACCCAGTCCCTGTCTGTTAATGGGGAGATTTTTTAGTTAATGCGACAATATCTTTAATGATTATAATTCCATTCAGATTTTCCATTTCATTTTGAGTAAGGTGTTAACAAGTTATGCTTTTCTAAGAAATTATCCACTTTGTCTAATTTTTCAAGTATATTAATTGTTAGGAGAATTTTCTCATTTGGAACTCGTCTCTCTAGCTTTTAGCCGTAGAAGTCACTCATCATTTGAATTTTCCTCTCGTGAGGTTTTCCTTTTTAAAATTATAGGGTAGACTCATGAAGACAGATACCATTTTGGTTTGGGATGCTCGGTACCTGCCATTCCCAAATTAGCCTCAAACTGCTATACTGTGACGTTCTCCATTTGGTTTGTAAACTTGGCAGGAGGTAGCATTCCAGTACTGCCCAGCTCACTGTCCTTATATCATCATCAGTTGCATGCACTTCTTGGGTTTGGATGATGTTCTGACACTGTGTAAATAATAGTGACAGTAGGTGTGATGCAGCATCCCATAGTCCGACCCATACGTGACTCTTCCATTTTATGAGAACTGGCTGAGAGTTTTCCTCATCACTGTTGCCCAGCCAGCCAACTTTCATATCCTATAATGCCTAACTGTGGGATTCTCTTTCTCTCTCTTTTTTTTTTCCTACCTGTCTGCTCTTGTGTCCAGGCAGTGCACACAGCAGCTTTCTAGTATTTGTATGGTGCTTAGGGCTTTGTTCACAATATCTCATTTCAGTGAACTTTCCTCTGACACTATGAAACCATTTGGACTTGAGGTTGAAAATATAACTGACCCAATGCTACAAAAATAGTGTAATACTGAAAACCAAATAACTGGCCATTCAGTCAGTCTCTGTTGCACTATTTTTCTCTGGCTTCCCCCTCCTCTCTCTCTCGTTTTCAGAGCCAGGAACACATATATGAATGACTGACACTTGAGTTACTCTAGCACATCCTTCATTGCAAAACTGGAAATTAACCATATTACATGCCTCCTAAAGAAGAGTTTCCAGACTGTATCTTTTCTGCTTTTCTCTGTTTCTTCTTCAGTGCTGTCAAGAAGTAAAATATTCCAGTAGCAGGAGAAAAGAAAGTTTTCTTGTTATGCAGTTCATAGTTTATTCTCACCACTGACTGCTAATTCAAAAGTGTTTGTATAGTTAGTAGCCTGCATTGTGAACCCACTGTTTCCAAAGAGCTAAGCACAACAGTGCGACATCAAGTGCATGTTTTTAATACTCCTTCTAGCATATTTTAAAGATAAAATAAAATTCACATTTAAGATTCTATATAGCCCCCAGGTAACAGTGCATCTTTATGTACAATATTATTTTAAACAGACCCTGTACCTTAAAGACCTGTAGGGTAAATCTTCCATATGTTTAATCTTTTGAAATCTGACACTGTATTTTAAAAGACAAACTAGATGTTCTATTCCACTTTTACAAAGGAGAGAAAATCATTTTTAATGAAGGAAATGGAAAGGGCAAAAGAAAAAAAAATTCCCTAAATATCCTTAAATGGATGAAAAATCATACTTGTTTAAAAATGCTTTGGCTGTAGAGTAAGGACCTTCATAATTTTGCTTTTAGAAATAACAGCTTATTTTTTATATAACAATTGAAACTGTGAATCGAATCTTAGAGTGCTTCTAATCTAGTTGTTTTTACTTATTTTCATTGTATTTCCACTTCGGACATTTGTTTATTGCAGAAGGCGTTTCTGCTTTATTAAGGTCTTAGTCAATGAAATATGTTTGCATTGGGAGCTCTATAGGGTGAGCACAGAGCTGGATGTCTGACATCCTGAAGCTGTGGTGCAGCTGTTCTGGCGTCCTTCCCTTCTCTTAAGCCATCTCTCTTAGGAAAGCTTTCATGCTCACTAATTTCCTTGGAGAAGGGGATGACAGAGGATGGGATGGTTGGAAGGTGTCATCAACTCAATGGACATGAGTCTGAGCAAACTCCAGGAGATAGTGAAGGACAGGGAAGCCAGGCGTGCTGCAGTACGTGGGGTCGCAAAGAGTTGGACACGACTGAGTGACTGAAGAACAACAAGCTGACTTTGTATGCATTGTCCTGTTCAGTAAATGACTGATTCTTCTCCATCTTTCCTTAGGTTATAGTTTGTGGTTCTTTCACATGATAGGCCTGCCAGCCTCCTGACCAGCCAGCCCAGAAGGATAACTGCAGGCGGAAAGCAGGAGGCCTTGTGCTCACAAAAGTGCTGCATGTCTCTTTCATTATCCTATCTTTCTAAAGAACATAATCCTCTATTTTAGTAAATTTTTTTCCATAAACAGTCTTTCCTGTGTTTCTTCTTGCTCACTGTCTCATGCTGATCATCACAACTTAATACTCCCTTTTTAGGAGAAATTCCTGTGATTGAAGTAGTTGAGAGAAGGCTGGGGGAAGGGTGGTTTGCCCAAAATTTCCCCCAGACTGGTTTTCTTTTGGCTCTTTTCTAAGCTTTTTTTCCATTTTACTCCCTTCATCAGCATGTATTAAGAACTTATATTAATACATATATGTGGAATCTAGAAAAGTGGTACAGATGAACCTATTTTTCTGGGCTCCGGAATCACTACAGATGGTCATTGTAGCCATGAAAGTAAAAGACGCTTGCTCCTTGGAAAGAAAGTTATGACCAACCTAGACAGCATATTCAGAAGCAGAGACATGACTTTGCCAACAAAGGTCCATCTAGTCAAGGCTACAGTTTTTCCAGTGGTCATGTATGGATGTGAGAATTGTAGTATAAAGAAAGCTGAGCACCGAAGAATTGATGCTTTTGAACTGTTGTGTTGGAGAAGACTCTTGAGAGTCCCTTAGACTGCAAAGAGATCCAACCAGTCCATCCTAAGCGAGATCAGTCCTGGGTGTTCTTTGGTAGGACTGATGTTGAAGCTGAAACTCTAATACTTTGGTCACCTGATGCAAAGAGCTGACTCATTTGGAAAGACCCTGATGCTGGGAAAGATTGAAGGCAAGAGGAGAAGGGGACGACAGAGGATGAGATGGCTGGATGGCATCATTGACTCAATGGGCGTGAGTCTGAGTGAACTCCGGGAGTTAGTGATGGACAGGGAGGCCTGGCGTGCTGCAGTTCATGGGGTTGCAAAGTCAGACACAACTGAGCAACTGAACTGATAGAGACACAGATGCCTAGTATGGACATATAAATAGGGGGGCAGGACAAAGAGGAGGGTGGAACAAATTGGGAAAGTAGCACTGACATATATACACTACCATGCATAAAATAGATAGCTAGTCGGAAGTTGCTGTATAGCACAGGGAACTCAGCTCGGTGCTCTGTGTGACCTAGGAGGGTTGGTTAGGGGTGGATGGTAAATGAGGTCCAAGAAGGAGGGGATATATGTATACATATAGCTGGTTTACTTTGTTGTACAGCAAAAACTAACACAACATTGTAAAGCAAGTATCCTTTATTTAAAAAAAGAAAAAGCCAGTGTCTAGTCTAGTACTGCTGATGGAAAGGCAGATTTGACAAATGGGGACACACAGTGCTGATACTTAGTAAGCATTTAGTAAATTCTGTTGATTGAAAGACAGTTTAGTGCCTGTATATCCACTTGCTATACTAGGAGCTTGGATTAAATAATCCCAAATTAAAAACCATTAGTGACTTCCTCTTGCATATATAAGAGTCCAGATTACACCCAGGACTCATAGGGCCCTGCTTACCTCTGCAGCCTCATCTCCCAGCCCTGGCAACTCACTGATATCTCTAGTAGTGACACTGGCCTGTCCTCTTATTCAGAAACAGCAAACTCTTTCCTGCCTCAGGTCCTGTTGTTCCTTGCTGGTCCTGTAGCTGGTTACACTAACTCATGCCTGCTCTCCACACCTTTACTTAACCTTTTCCATCCTTCCCCTTCTCAGAGAGGCCTTGCCTGATTACCCTGTCTCTATTTCAGCACTCTTTTTTTCTCTCCACTCTGCAGTTACATCACATATGATTTGTAATTATTTTCTTTGTTTGATTTTTTTCTTTGTTCTGTAAGTCCCATGGTGACAAGGGGCATAGTATCTTGTTTACCATTTTTATACCCAGTATTTAATATGCTTCTTAGCAGATAGTAGCTGTTGAGTAAATACGGTTGAATGAATGCTTTCATATCTGTGGTTTTGAAAATACAAAGTATAGTTGCAATTGGCTTTGCTAAGTTGCTGTTGTTTTTGTTTTTTTTTCTCTGCCTTCAGCACTACTAGAATCCTGTGTCCAGGGATATCATCTCTTCTACACAGAAACTGCTTAGAAACATTTACAGGCCTGTGTATTATGGGCCTCAGTATTATGGGATTAAACTAAAGAATTCTTATACACTTACTCACTTATTTTTATGGGCTGTATTAATCATACTATGAAATCAGTCATCATTCATTATGTAAATTTTGATAATAAAAAATATAATTTTCTGGAATTTCCCCTGCATAAAAATGTTTCTGAAAAAAAAATGTTTCTTAGTTCAGGAAAGTTTATAGAATATAGAATATGTATGAGATATTTTATAAAATTTCACATTATTGTATTTAAGCCTTTTTAATTTTGTTAGTGGCCACCCATGAAGAGTGGGCTTTTAAATTTATGGTGTGGAAGCTATAAGATAAATGAGAGATTAGAATTTGGCACAAAGAAGTGTTTAGCTTGGCCACCCAATTATTTAAGCATTTTTAATTTTTACTGCCTTTAAGACAGACAGACATTCTTTGTTTTGGTCATAAGCACAACTAGTTACCATTGCTTTATACTGAGTTGTTTCTAGATTTATGGTACTTAACTGGTCCATTTAGGTCTTCGTGTTTGTGTCTCTGGTTTATACTCTGTCCAAGCATGCATCTTCAGATAATCTTAAATAAAATATATTTACATGCACATATACATGAAAGTGTTCATTAAAAGAATATAAATCACTCATGTTGGAAAGAAAGAATACAAAGCAGTAGGATAATCAGCACTTCTGGGTTCTACTCCCAACTCTGCCATCAATTAATTGTTTGACCTTGGAAAAGTAATTTTTTTAACCTTAAAGTCTTAATTTTTTTCATCTGTAATTAAAGATTTTAGTTTCTTCTATTGAGTTCTATGATAGTTTTAAATAAGGCATTAAAATCAAGATCAAGATTTAAGGAATTCTAAAACAAAGACAAATTTATTCTCCCATTCAACTTTGTTATCAACCACTTCTTTATTTAATACAGAAATTATTTTGTCTTGCTTGTATATCTTCTTGAACATTTTACATTTTTAGAATTAAGAGGCTTAAGCAATAAGACTTTCTAGTAATGCTTATATCTTTTAAGTTGTTCTGATATAACTTATTAGTTGTTTAGAGATTTGTTCCACCCTCAGGATTTCATCATTATATTTGCTTTTTCAAAGAGAATGTGGCTAACCTTTGTGTTTAGCTGTGTGTCTCTACAGGGCATAGAACATAAAACAAGTACACTAAATACTGAAGATGCTACTATATAGACCTTGGTCTATAGTAACAGCACAAACAATCTCTAAAATCTTGGTTTAACATAAACATGTTCTGAGCTAGGAAGAATTGTGGGACATCAGATTGGGAGGATAAAGCAGATTTTGTCTAGTTCATGAGCATTCTTGAATTCAAGGTTAAGAATTTAGGGAGCTTTTGCTTTAGGCTATGAGTATTCCTTGAAGGGTCTTCCCAGGTGGCACTAGTGGTAAAGAACCCACCTGCTAATGCAGGAGATGTAAGAGACGTGGGATGGATTTATAGGTCAGGAATATCCCCTGGAGGAGGGCATGGCAACCCACTCCAGTATTCTTGCCTGCAGAATCCCATGGACAATGGAGCCTGGCAGGCTGTAGTCACAGAGAGTCACAGAGTCGGACACAATTGAAGCGACTTAGCTTGCATGCATCCATCCTTTGAAGGCTGTCTTACTCAGGACCCTGTTAGTTGCACATAATACACTCCTATTCAAAATCACTTAAACATAAGGGAAAATGTATTGGCTCATGTAACTGAAAGTCCAGAGTGACTGCAGGCAAAGCTGGATCCAGTGATTCATTAGGCCTCTTATTTTCTTTCTTTTTTTTTTTTTTAAATTAATTTTTATTTTTTAGTTTGTTTTGCTTTACAATACTGTATTCGTTTTGTTACACATTGACATGAATTAGCCATGAGTGTACATGAACTCCCAATCCCGACCCCCACCTCCACCCTCCCGCCCCACACCCTCTCTCTGGATTATCCCCGTGCATCAGTCCCTAGCATCCTGAATCCTGCATCAAACCTGGACTGGCAATTCGTTTCGCTTATGATATCACACATGTTACAATGGAGTATTACTCAGCTATTAAAAAGAATACATTTGAATCAGTTTTAATGGGTGGATGACGCTGGAGCCGATTATACAGAGTGAAGTAAGCCAGAAAGAAAAACACCAATACAGTATACTTACACATATATATGGAATTTAGAATGATGGTAATGATAAACCTGTACGCAAGACAGCAAAAGAGACACAGATGTATAGAATGGCCTTTTGGACTCTGTGGGAGAGGGAGAGGGTGGGATGAACAATGGAGTATTACTCAGCTATTAAAAAGAATACATTTGAATCAGTTTTAATGAGGTGGATGACGCTGGAGCCGATTATACAGAGTGAAGTAAGCCAGAAAGAAAAACACCAATACAGTATACTTACACATATATATGGAATTTAGAATGATGGTAATGATAAACCTGTACGCAAGACAGCAAAAGAGACACAGATGTATAGAATGGCCTTTTGGACTCTGTGGGAGAGGGAGAGGGTGGGATGGGTTGGCAGTGTGGCAATGTAACATGTGTTATTTTCTTGACTCTCCTTTCTCTGGTGTGGCTCTCTCCAAGTGGATCTTTCCCAGAGCTGAGCTTATCTCTCACCTGCTTAGTTACCCTATGTGAAGGAATGTACCTTTCTCTTGATAGTTGTAACCAAAGTCCCAGATTGAGTAGAAGGACTTTTTTAAAAAATTGTGTGTTCTTTGAATTTGTCACTGTGACAAAGAACATCTAATGTCATGATTGGCCAGACCCAGGGTCACATGGCCACTATGGGGTTGACCTCCCCCAAATCTTTTGAACTGAGTGCAAGAGAGCAAAAGGAAATTGCACTGCTGCTCTCTGAAGAAGAGGAAGCAATGTTTTGCAGGTAAATCACAGTGAGTACTGCAGTCAGACATGGGAGTGAGGTAAGGAAAACGGTGTACAGGACAATTATTACAGCCGTATAGGATGGAGACCATGGATGAGCGTAGAGATGACTATTGGATTCTTAACAGCTAATGTAGAAGTAGATTCTGAATGAGAATAACGACAGTAGGGATGATAAAGGTGAAGGAAATAGTATTTGCATTTCACTAGTTTTAAAATTTGTCTAGGAACTAAATTGAAATTTACCCTTATCCTATCTATGAAAAAAATTTTTATATACAGATTAATTTAGGTAAAATCACAGAGAGCACAAACTACTTTATTAGTAGTTTATAATTATTTTTAAAATAGCTATGCTAGTTGTAAATCATTTATATTTACCCATTAAACTGAATCAGTGGGTTTACTTTGGCAGCATTTTAAGTTATTCCATGTACTTCAATGCAACAAAACTTACTTTTCTTTAAAGAATTAATTAACATTTAATAAAATTTATAACATATATATATATATACACACACACACGTATGTGTGTGTCTGTGTACATATTACACACACATACACACATAATCAATAAGAGATTCACTACTTGGTATTAACTTCTCAAACTTATCACCCACTCCCCTCAAAAAAAGGGAAAAGTCAGGTATTAAGTGTATCTACGCTGAATCCCAAAGTAGAAATGAATGAGTGAAGCTTGTGGTTGTCACTCAACTTGCATGCAGTTTTAGGAAAGCCAGTGTCTTCCTCAGTGGTCTGGATTGGCAAGGCGTCTGTTTGAAGAACATACACTGTGGGCCAGACACAAATGATAAAAAGGTGAATAAAGCAATATGCTTTAGGGATAGAATTACTTCTCTTGGATATAGTTCTATTCTTTTTACTTATTTGTTTTCTCCTGTACTCTTTGGACAGTGTTCACTTGAATCAGCCTTTCTAAAGCTGTCAGATACTAATATGTTTCTAGGAAATCTGCACACGTGGTAACCTAAGGGAAAATGATAACCTATCTTTCACTACAATAGTAGATCTGAAAATACAGGGGATTTTTTAGCCCATAGTCTGTTTCTCTGTGTATTGAGATATTTATTTATATACAAACTGTTTTGGTGATTTTCAGAAAATGAAAGTGGCTAAGAATGTGAACTAGTTTTTTTTGTCATTGGTTTTTTGTTTTGACTCCATCATAACCTTAAATAAAATGAAAACTTTTTTCATGAAGTCCAATTATATTAAATGCATATATTATTTGTATATGGTGCATGTCTGTGTATGTGCATACCATTTGTATTGTAGAGTTTCTCATTCAGATGTAGTGATTCTTAGCTTTTATTTTGTAACATTGCTGAATGTCTTTAGTTTTCTCAAAGGGGATTTTTTAAATGTTTTAAAACAAAAAAACATCAATTCATTTTTAGAAAAAATACTTCTCTATAGCATTTTATAGGAAGATTGTTGCCAGGAATTCAAGCAATAGCTTAGTGCCTTTATCACAAAGTTTGGGAATCCTTGACTCTTGCAACAGGTGGAAATGGAGTTTAACTCAGGGGCTCATAAAAAATGATTAGGGGAACTATGTAATGATTTTAGTAGCAGTATTATTTTTTCCTAGTTTTTAAAAATATTTAATGACACTCATATTTTATTTGCAGTACTTTTTGGAAAATGTAAGACAAGTAAGAGAAGTAGAGGTTAAAAACTGAGACTGTGCTCTGAAATTTGAGTATTGAATATATGAGTAGAGGAAATGGCAGCCCACTCTACTGGAGAATTCTATGGACAGAGGAGTTCATGGGGTTGCAAAGAGTCAGACACGATTGAGTGACTGACACTTTCATTTTATGTAAGTAATCATTTTGCTTTTTTTAGGTCTGATTTTGTTATTTAGAACTGGGAGTAGGAAAAAGAAGACACACATATACATACACACAAGAAGAAGAAACAGTGGCAGTTTTAGATTTGAGGTACCTGAAAAGCGTTCAGTCTTGTGGAAACATGATCTTAATATTTGCCTTCTTTCAGTCAGTTTTATTTTAGATAAAATGCTGGCAGATGGTAGTGATCCACTTGAACAGTGTTGAGTTTTCTTTATTTTTTTTTCCCATGGAAAAAAGCTCCCAGAAATCTTTTGTTCTTTAATGTGTTCAACATGCATATACTTTACAAGTATTAACTAGTATTTAAAATGCAGTTTCTAATTAGATGTCTAAATCTGAGAGGAGTTGTGAATACCAGCCCCTTAGAATTACTGAAAAAGGAAGTTTTAATAAATAGTTTGATAAATAGTTTTCTTTTTGGCTGTTGCATCCTTCAGCTTGCTCTGGCCCCAGAATCAGAGGAATTTGCATTATCAGTGTTAAAAAAACTGTCATGTTCTAGGATTTCTAATGCATATTGCCATTTTTGATGATAAACTCTTAAGATATTGATTATATCAAAACTTGGAGAATTCATGACATTTACATTCTGTTATGACCACAGTAAAAAAGTTAGTACTTCAGTTATTATGGATTTTTAGTCTTAGAAGAGCATCAATAGTTACAGACTTGGTATGTCTTAAGTTTTAGAGAGATTGTAGGAAATCTGTAAAGTAACATCACAACTTGGTTTTGTTTGGTATTTTTGTTTTACATTTTAAAATGTGGGGGGCAGTGGGGAAATCCCTTCTTTCCGAATTTATCTGTATGAGTCACCTGAAGCCTTCCCTCTAATAGTTTAATGAAATAGTGCTATTTGAATCAGTATTTCCACATTTGCAATTCAGAATATTCAGTTTGAAATCATCAGCATTCATTTTCATTTCTGTTTTACTTTTCAGTTTGTCATACAATTTTTTTTTTCAGCTGCTAAGAATACTAAACCAAGAATGACTTCTTTTTTCATAGACATGGAGCGTCAGTTGTTCTCTCACTTATTGTGTCTTGCTGACTAATGTGGTATTTGTTCGCAGCTCCAAACCACAGATTAGACACTTAGATATTGACTAATCTTGACTTACAAATATTAGCCACACAATGTGAATTCCTTCAGTGTTTGGGCATTCATAGGAATGTTTGACGGGTTTTGAGTTTCTCTTTGTACCTGTTAGATGAATTATTACGTAGTAGCTATGAGGGACTTGGGGGAGAACACTGGACTCTTAGAAGTCAGAGGAGCTGAATTCAAGACACGGTTCAGCCACTTAGCTGTCGATGGGCAGATTCATTGTCCTTTTGTGTCATCATCTGTAAGACAGTGAAAAGAAAAAATAATACCTGTCCATTTATCTTCAGGGTTTGTTATGAGGATCAAGTGAGATAATAATGTTCAAAGAATATTTTGTAAACTGAAGATGCTATTGTGAAATTAGAATTTGTGCTGTTCTTCTTTGTAACTCATTTGTTCTGAAATTTTCATTTTTAGGTTATTAATCTCTAGCCTTTATTTTCTTTTAAAATGTAAGTAGAAGAGATGGCATGAAATGAATACTTTAATTAAGAAAATTTATGTTTCAAGAATGTTTGGCCCACAGCTACAATATGCTGCTATGTTTGTTCATCAATCAGATGGTTCATAGTGATTGGGGGAAATGATAGTATGGATATTATTCAGATATTTTTGGTTTCTATTTAATTTATTTCAGTTGTGGCATCAATTTTGAATTATAACCGAACCAGCACCAATCAACTAAATATTATAGTGGGTATGTGTCTGCTCAGTTACTTCAGTCATGTCTGACTCCTTAAGACCCTATAGACTGTGGCCTGCCAGGGTCCTCTGTCCATGGGGTTCTCTAGGTGGGAATACTGGAGTGGATTGTGGTGCCCTCCTCCAGAGGATCTTCCCGACCCATGGACTGAATCCATGTCTCTTAAGTCTCCTGCATTGGCAGTTGGGTTCTTTACCACTAGTGCCACGTGGGAAGCCCATTATAGTGCGTTGTTATTGTTGTTGAGTCGCTCAGTCACGTCCGACTCTGCAACACCATGGACTGTAGCACACCAGGCTTCCCTGTCCTTCACTATCTCCTAGTCCGTTGAGTGGATGATGCTATCCAACCATCTCATCCTCTGTTGCCCTCTTCTCCTCCTGCCCTCAATCTTTCCCAGCATCAGGGTCTTTTCCAATGAGTCAGTTCTTCACATCAGGTGGCCAGTGTTGGAGCTTGAGCTTCAGCATCAGTCCTTCCAATGAGTATTCAGGGTTGATTTCCTTTAGGATTGACTGGTTTGATCTCCTTGCTGTCCAAGGAACTCTCAAGAGTCTTCTTCAGCACCATAGTTTGAAAGCATCAATTCTAATGAATTGAAATAGTGGTCAGATTTGTATTTCTATAATTAGAAAAAGGGAACTAGTACTTCATTGTTTATTCATTTTTTTCAGCTAACATTTGTTTAATAATTCTTATTTTGTAGGTATTTTCCCAGGTACTTGATTGATTTGAACATATGTAAAAAAATTCTGTGTTTATGAAAAAGGTAAAATGGAAGGTGGCTAAATTAAACCCTTGTCTGTTAAAGACTTTAAAAGAGGAAAAAGATGTACATTTGTGTCATGGTTCTAAATGTTTGACAGTATCTTTTTTTTTTTTTTTTTTTAAGAAAAGCAGTTTTCATGCCTATTGAAAAAAATGACTGTAATTTTGTAACACAAAAGTAGTTTTTTCACATGTACAGTATCAACTCTTTGTTTAAACCCCAAAGAATTATGTGACTGTCTGAGCGTTCAGAAATTTTACATTAATTTTAATAAAAGAATAATAGCTGAATATCCTAACTGCCAAAAATATTTGTTAAATGGAAACAAATGTTCTAATATGTTTATTTCAAGTTGATATGAATTTTAGTAAACATAACAAGTTTCTTATTCACAATAGAAATGGCCATTTTAGGTCAGCTGTATCACTGGCTACCATATTAGTGCAGATCATTTAGCTGGAGTATATCATCTTTAAAACTTACAAATGTGCATGAAAGCTTTTTATTAGTAGGTAAAAAATTTGAATAGACCTTGTATGTATTAGTTTTGCTTTTTATCCACCCTGTAGAAGTAGACGTTCCTTATTTCTTTCAATATACTTTTACCTTTACTAATTGGAGATGAAGGTAAAATATGACTGCAGGTGAGCTGGAGAAATCTGTTTGCCGAGCTTATTGCAAAGAAAGTGACCTAACCTGCTCATTTGACTTCCTCTGTTTTTTTAGACATTGTATTTGAATTATTTCTTATACCTGGTAAGAGTTAGTTGTTGTTGAGTCGCTCACTCGTGTCTTGACTCTTTGCAACCCCAGGGACTGCAGCATGCCAGGCTTCCCTGTCCTTCACTGTCTCCCAGAACTTGCACAGACTCATGTCCATTGAGTCGGTGAAGCCATCCACCATCTCATCCTCTGTTGTTCTCTTCTCCTCCTGCCTTCAATCTTTCTTAACATCAGGATCTTTTCTAATGAGTCAGATCTTCACATCAAGTGGCCAAAGCATTGGAGCTTCAGTGTCAGCATCCATCCTTCCAATGAATATTCAGAACTGATTTCCTTTAGAATTGACTGGTTTGATTTCCTTGCAGTCCAAGGGACTCTCAAGAGTCTTCTCCAATACCATAGTTCAAAGCATCAATTATTCAGCGCTCAGTCTTCTTTATGGTTCAACTCTCACATCCATACGTGACTTCTGGAAAGACCATAGCTTGGACTATACTGACCTTTGTCAGTGCAGAGACCTGGCTTTTTAATAAGCGGTCTAGGTTGGTCATAGCTTTTCTTCCAAGGAGCAAACGTCTTTTAATTTCATGGCTGCAGTCACCATCTGCAGTGATTTTGGAGCCGAAGAAAATAAAGTCTGTCACTGTTTCCATTGTTTCCCCATCTATTCGCCATTAAATAATTCGACTGGATGCCTTGATCTTAGTTTTTTGAATGTTTAGTTTTAAACCAGCTTTTTCACTCTTTTTTGTCACCTTTATCAAGAGGCTCTTTAGTTCCTCTTTGCTTTCTACCAGATGGTTTTGTCATCTATGTATCTGAGGTTATTGATATTTCTCCCAGCAGTCCTGATTCTAGCTTGTGCTTCATCCAGCCTGGCATTTCACATGATGTACTCTGCATAGAAGTTAAATAAGCAAGGTGACAGTATGCAGCCTTGATGTGTGCTGTACTTAATCATTCAGTCATATCCTACTCTTTGCGACCCCATGGACTGCAGCCTGCCAGGCTTCTCTGTCCATGGGGATTCTCCAGGCAATAATGCCAGAGGGGGTTGCCATGCCCTCCTCTAGGGGATCTTCCCAACCCAGGGATTGAACCCAGGTCTTTCGCATTGCAGGCGGATTTTTATCATCTGAGCCACCAGGGAAACCCAAGGATACTGCAATTGGTATCCCTTCTCAGGGGGTCTTCCTGACCCAAGAATTGAACTGGGCTTTCATGCATTGCAGTTGGATCCTTTACCAGCTGAGCTCCCAGGGATGGATGAAGCACAAGCTGGAGTCAAGATTACCAGGAGAGATATCAACAACCTCAAACATGCAGATGATACCACCCTTATGGCCTTGATTTACTCCTTTCCACTTTTGAACCAATCTGTTGTTCCATGTCCAGTTGTACTTGTTGCTTCTTGACCTGTACACAGGTTCGGAGGAGGCAGGTCAGGTGGTCTGGTATTCCCAGCTCTTTAAGAATTTTCCACAGTTTGTTGTGATCCACACAGTCAAAGGTTTTAATGTAGTCAATGAAACAGAAGTAGATGTTTTTCTGAGATTGTCTTGCTTTTTCTGTGATCCATTGGATGTTGGCAGTTTGACCTCTGGTTCCGCTGCCTTTTCTAAATCCAGCTTGAACATCTGGAATTTCTCGGTTCATGTACTGTTGAAGCCTAGCTTGGAGAATTTGGAACATTACCTTGCTAGTATGTGAAATCAGTGCAATTATGAAATAGTTTGAACATTCTTTAGTACTGCCTTTCTTTGGGCTTGGAATAAAAACTGACCTTTTCAAGTCCTGTGGCCACTGCTGACTTTTCCAAGTTTCCTGGCATATTGAGTGCAGCACTGTCACAGCATCATCTTTTAGGCTTTGAAATAGCTCAGCTGGAACTCCATTACTTCCACTAGCTTTGTTCGTCATGATCCTTTATAAAGCCCAGTTGACTCACATTCCAGGATGTCTGTCTCTAGGCGAGTGATCATACTGTCATGGTTATCTGGGTCATGAAGATCTTTTTATGTAGTTCTTCTTTGTGTTCTTACCACCTCTTCTTAATATTTTCTACTTCTGTTAGATTCGTACCGTTTCTGTCATTTATTGTGCCCATCTTTGCATGAAACATTCCCTTGGTATCTTTAATTTTCTTGAAGCGAACTCTAGTCTTTGGCATTCTGTCATTTTCTTTTATTTCCTTGTATTGATCACTTAGGAAGGCATTGTTATCTCTTTTTGCTATTCTCTGGAACTCTGCATACAGATAGGTATATCTTTCCTTCTCCTTTGCTTTTTGCTTCTTTTCTTTTCTCAGCTATTTGTAAGGCCTCCTTAGACAACCATTTTGCCTTTTTGCAGTTCTTTTTCTTGGGGATGGTTTTGATCACCACCTCCTGTATACTGTTACACATCTCTGTCCATAGATCTTGAGACACTATGTCTATCAGATCTAATCCTTGAATCTCTGTGTTACTTCCACTGTATAATCATAAGGGATTTGATTTAGGTCATACCTGAATAGCCTAGTGGTTTTCTCTACCTTCTTCAACTTAAGTCTGAATTTGGCAATAAGGAGTTTATGATCTGAGCCACAGTCACCTTGCAGTTTTGTTTTTGCTGACTGTATAGAGCTTCTCCATCTTTGACTGCAAAGAATAGAATCAATCTGATTTTGGTATTGAGCATCTGGTGAGGTTCATGTGTATAGTTGTCTCTTATGTTGTTTGAAGAGGATATTTTCTATGACCAGTGTGTTCTCTTGGCAAAACTGTTAGGCTTTGCCCAGCTTCATTTTGTACTCCAAGGCCAAACTTGCCTGTTACTTCAAGTATCTCTCGACTTCCTACTTTTGCATCCTAGTCCCCTATGATAAAAAGAACTTCTTTTTTTGGTGTTAGCTCTAGAAGGTCTTGTAGGTCTTTAGCTTCTTTGGCATTAGTGGTTGGGACATAGACTTGGATTGTGATAATGAAGGGTTTATCTCGGAAATGAACAGAACTCATTCTGTCTGCAGAGAGATTGCACCCAAGCACTGCATTTCCAAGGCAGAGTAATGCACCCAAGTACTGCATTAGCCTGAGATTGCACACAAATACTATTTTGGACTCTTGTTAAAGAATTAAGTAAAACTAATAAACACCAACTATTGACAATCCCCTTCTCAACTTACCCTCTTCCAGAAAATTTAATATCTTCTTTCATCCATTTCTTTTGCTCTTCATTTTCGGTATTTTATATAGTGGTTCACTAAGTTACAAACAATTCTGAATAGCTATTAATAATTTTTTTATTTCTTGTCACTGCTAAATGGTGGTACCTATTCCATGACACTTGGACAGTATTAGTAATGGTGAGGAAGTGGTCATTCTCTGAGTGGATGAGAGGAAAAAGAAAAATTTGTAAAGTAACAGATGAATAACTCATGGATTTTTGAGCAACTGAAATTCAAATGCAAACATGCAAAGTATATTTTAGGGTTTTTTGGTGTCTTATGATATTGCCTTTTTCTTGAACTTCTATAAGCAAATGATCATCATAAATTTTCCCAGGAAATATTATTATTTCTAAGTTCCCTGAGGGTAGAGACACTGCCTTTTCCCATAGCTTTTCCCAAGGTCCAATTCTTAGTGTTCAGTAAATATTTGTTGGATTACTGAATAAATAATACTAAGAAATACCAATAAAATTCATAAGACATATACTCATACTCTTTGCTATATGCAATTTTCTAATTGTATTTATTTATGGATTAGAGACACATAGGAAAACAGTACTCACTGGTTTTCTAACCTATGACGTTATTTAACAGTTGCTTGGGCTTCCCAGGTGGCTCAGTGGTAAGGAATCCAGTTGCCAAGGCTGGAGATGTGGGTTCCATCCTTGGGTAGGGAAGATCCCCTGGAGGAGGAAATGGCAACACACTGCAGTATTCTTGCCTGGAAATTTCCATGGACAGAGGAGCCTGGCAGGCTACAGCCCGTGGGGTTACAGAGTCAGACAAAACTGAGCCACTGAGCACACAGCGCGTTACTTGCGTCACAAAGTTAACCATCCTAGTTTCTTCTTCTTTCTCTCTCTACCTATTACACTGTCCTGCATGTAGTAGCTGTTTAATACTACATTTGCATTCATACAATGCTTTACTTTAGTAGAAATACTTCATGCTTGTTGGAGTAGGTGGCTGTTTTAGTGGTTTTCACTTTTCTCTTTTAGATTCTTTTTCAAGTAGCAGAAGATGAAGCTGTATTGAGTTTGAAGCACATGAGACAGAACTTAAAGTGATAAATAGGAGGTATAAGATGGAATACCGAGGCTTTTCTTTTTCCATGATACAGTGGCAAAATGCATAAAATGGTTACAGGTTTTTAGTTAATTGGCCAAAAACTTTAGTTTGGAGAATACAAATATGATGAGAAAACAAGTTTTCACTAGACATGAACTTACTATAAGTTGTTAAAACCCAGGAGCTTTTTGAAAGTGTACAGATTATGACGACAGAGGAAGAGTGGAGGAATAGTAATGATTAACAGTTGCTGGGGGTTTACCTGTTGACTTAGCAGTGATATCCATTTACATGGATTACTTTGTAGAAATAGTTCATTACTATTTTTCAGGATAGTGTTGGTTGACTTTTGTAGCCCTTTTGAGCATTTTCAACTGTTCCATAGAAGAATACCCTCCTGGCTTTTGTTTTATTTTAAGTATTTATCATATTCCTTCCACATTACTAACAACTTTACTTGTATCACTGTTTTTTGGCAGTGTCATCAATTTGACCATTCTCTTGCCCATTCCTCTCTGTTAAAATGTCTTTATTGTTAAAAAAAAACCTTGAATAGCTTTCATTTCAATTCAATATACAGTTGACTCTTAAACAACTTATGGTTACCCTCCCAACTTAAAAATATTAGTATAACTTGACAGTTGGCCCTCTGTATCTGCAAATCCACATCTGAGGATTCAACTAACTGAGAATCAATTGAGTATTGCTTATTTTTGTACATATTTGTACATATTTATTGAAAAAAAAATTTACTTATTGGGTGGGCCCTTTTGGTTCAAACTTCTGTTGTTCAAGAGTCAGCTGTTTTATTTCTGTGCTTTCTGCCTTTTATAAGCATCTATTTACCACTTAATAGGAGTAAATTCGGAGAAGGCAATGGCACCCACTCCAGTACTCTTGCCTGGAAAATCCCATGGATGGAGGAGCCTAGTGGACTACAGTCCATGGGGTTGGTAAGAGTCGGACATGACTGAACAACTTCACTTTCACTTTTCAGTTTCATGCTGTGGAGAAGGAAATGGCAACCCCCTCCAGTGTTCTTACCTGGAGAACCCCGGGGACGGGGGAGCCTGGTGGGCTGCCGGCTATGGGGTCGCACAGAGTCGGACACGACTGAAGCAACTTAGCAGCAGCAGGAGTAAATTAGGATTGTTATCAGTGGCATTCTAATATCAAAATTTTGTATCTTTTTTCCTCCTACTTCTCTCTTAGCCCTTTCTTGTGTTTGATTCCTATGAGCAATCTCTTTTTTGGCATTAACTTTGACCTCAGCTTGAAGGGCAGAAACCTTCTTGACCTCTTTTAGGTCACTCTGATTAGTTCTTATTTTGTAGCCTGATGTCATTTCTCCTATTACCTGGAGAACCCCGGGGACGGGGGAGCCTGGTGGGCTGCCGGCTATGGGGTCGCACAGAGTCGGACACGACTGAAGCAACTTAGCAGCAGCAGGAGTAAATTAGGATTGTTATCAGTGGCATTCTAATATCAAAATTTTGTATCTTTTTTCCTCCTACTTCTCTCTTAGCCCTTTCTTGTGTTTGATTCCTATGAGCAATCTCTTTTTTGGCATTAACTTTGACCTCAGCTTGAAGGGCAGAAACCTTCTTGACCTCTTTTAGGTCACTCTGATTAGTTCTTATTTTGTAGCCTGATGTCATTTCTCCTTTCCACTACTTTTAAATTATAGCTCCATCCTATGTCTTGTTATAAACCTTTTTGTTTGAATGCCAGTTACTTTTCCAACAAATAATTCTCACTCATATGATTAATGAATGATAGCCTGGTCCTTTCCTTGTGATAATACTATTCATCTTAAGCATATTCTCCATTTGGTGAAGAGAACTTGCTTCCTATAGGTGCATTGCTTTTTCTATTTTTGATTTCTATGAGTGGTCACATTACTGAAAACTTTAAACATATAGAGAAATAAAAGGGAGTAGATAATGAGCCTATTTACCCTTAAACAATTATGAATAATTCCCCAATCTGGTTTTATCTAAAATCTGCCTAGCTCTTTCCTATTCCATATTATATTGAAACAAATTCTTGATGTTCTGTTAGTAAATTACATATTTCACTGTGTATCTCTAAGTGATAAAAATCCTTCTTTTTTGGGGGGAGGGGTTGTACCTCATGGCATATAGGATCTTTGTTCCCTGACCAGTGACCAGAAACAGGACCCTCATCCCCTGCAATGGAATTGTGGAGTCTTAATCACCAGATCACCAGGGAAGTCCCTATAATTTCTTAAAAATAAAACATAACTGTAGAGTGATACCATTATCACCTTAATAAACCTAAGTAATTCCTTAATATCATAAAATACTATATTTACTGTACATAGGGTGCTATTATATGCTAAGGAGGAGAAAATTCAATCTCCCAGAACCCAGAGTATGCTCAGCATGCTATGCAGTAAATGGCTGTCCAGTAGAGGCTTCCTTTTACCTAGAGAGGGGAAGTCTGGTGCTTCTTACTTGAGAAATGATTAATTGGTTGGATTTAGTGGCTCACGTAGTATCTTTGATGCTTTGTATTCACTTTCTTTTATTCCTCCATCTTACATGTTTTATTGCCTTGTGTAAGTAGTGGCCTCTGGAGTTGTGAGACCAAAGCCTGTGATGCCATGGGGGCAGCCTGCCTGGAGATGGGCCCTGGGCATCAGCATTTATATTTAAATATCCTGCAGGTCTTTCTAAAGCAAAACCAGGGTTGAGAATGCTGGTATAGTATACATGATCTGAGCTTAGTACAAATAATCGTATCTGTTATACTTTATCTTCACCAGTTCAAGATTGTAAGTATAAATATAGCTCAGTAATTCTCTTAGCTTTGTTTCACTTGCTGGGTATTTCCTTTCTTTTTGTTTTGTTACTTTTAAGGGATAATTATAGTAGTATGAAACTTTCTGTCCACATAAAAGCTTAGTAAAGAGGTTAAATGTTTTTGCTAATTAAAGACAACACTAATTGGACAGATTGTTGTTTTGTATTAGTAAATTTTAATTATTTTTTAATCAGAGCACAAGAATTTTTTTTTAAGGAATGCTGCTATTATTTTTTTTTCACTATGTGAGCAATTTAAATAGTTAAATAATTTTTTTTTTTTTGGAATAGTTGATTATGCTTGGTCTGTAGTTGAGACAAACAAAACATAATAACCCTCGATCCATATACACCTTACCTATACCTAAGTCATCTCTCTTTCCTTCTTTCTTCTTTTTTCCCTTCTTTCCTTCCTTCTTTCTTTCCTGTCTCTGTGTTCATGTGTGTATAATTTATGACACTGAACATTTGCAAAAGGTATTCAATAAAATGTATTAATTTTCTTTTCACTTTTGTGTGGTAGATTAGTATGTATGTCAAATCTTACTTTCTAGGAAAGGAAACTGATATGTTCAGAAGTCAAATCGTTTGTCTATTTTAAAAAAAATCAAATTAGGAAATTAGAATTGGTTAAGATAGTAGCCTGTGGTTTATCCTGTTCAAAAGCACATTTTTCAGTGTCATGAATGCTTAATTTAAAATATTAGCTGTTGCCAGTCTTTTGGTTTCACTAAAATAACATATTTCTTGGAAATCTTTTAATAACTTTTTAAATTTTGAGTACATGTGTGGTAAGTCTGGCTCTAGATTAGTGATCACNTGTCTTGAGGTATTATTACAATACTGAAAACTAGAAGTAGTTTAAATATATGTCAATATATTGATATTGAGCACATCATGAGAAATGCCAGGCTGGATGAGCTACAAGCTGTAATCAAAATAGGTGGGAGAAACATCAACAATTTTAGATATGCAGATGATACCACTCTAATGTCAGAAAGTGAAGAGGAACTAAAGAATCTCTTGATGAGGATGAAGGAGGAGAATAGAAGAGTCAGCTTAAAACTAAATACTAAAAAAAAAACTAAGATCATGGCATCCAGCCCCATTACTAAATGGCAACTAGAAGGGGAAAAGGTGAAAGTAGTGACAGATTTCCTCTTCCTGGGCTCAAAAATCACTATGGATGGTGACTATAGCCATGAAATCAGAAGACAATTGTTTCTTGGCAGGAAAGCTATGACAAACCTAGACAGTGTGTTGAAAAGCAGAGACATTACTATGCCGACCAAGGTCTGCATAGTCAAGGCTATGGTCTTCCAAAGGTCATGTACAGTTGTGAGAACTGGACTGTAAAGAAGGCAGAGGGCCAAAGAATTGATGCCTTCAAACTGTGGTGCTAGAGAAGACTCTTGAAAGCCCCTTGGACTGCAAGGAGATCAAACCAGTCAATCTTAAGGGAAACCAACCCTGAATACTCACTGAAGCTCCAGCATTTTGGTCATCTGATGTGAAAAGCAGACTTGTTGGAAAAGTCCCTGGTCCTGGGAAAAATTGAGTGCAGAAGGAGAAGAGGGTATCAGAGGATGAGATGGCTGGATGGCATCACTGATGCAATGGACATGAACTTGGGAGATGGGAGGGGACCAGGAGGTCTGGCATCTTACAGTCCGTGGGGTCACAAAGGATCGGACACAACTGGGCAACTGAACAACAACAACATATTGACTCTTATAACAAGCAAATATCCTTTCATTGAATACTATGTACCAAGAACTGCTCTAGCCATTGAATGGGCAGAATAAGATAATCAAATGCCCTATGTCCATAATAGTAGGAAAAACCAACAATTTAAAAAAGCAATAAATATATGATATAATTTTCAGTATAAATTTGGCACATTTATACAATGGCATGCTATGTAGCTATTAAAATCAAATTGCAGGATAGAAATTGATGTAGGAACATTATTTCCACTGTATTGGAATTCATAACATGCAGTATAAAACATGTATTAGATAGGTACAAAAGTAACTGTGGTTTTAGACCACAAATTTTAAATCATTATAACCAGGCTCAAACATATCATTATTAATCAAAATAAGAATCATTACACTCAACACATTTTGCCAGCAAGACATAAATTGATTTATTCCTGTAGCATAAAAATCCATGCTTCAGGATCCAACTAATTCTTGGAAAGCATTTTCTACCCCTCATTGGTTATGGAAGTGTTTTCCCTGCCAAATGTTGTTGAGATGCTTGAAGAAGTGGTAGATGATTAGCAAGAGATTAGGTGAATATGGCAGATGAGGCAAAACTTCATAGCCCAATTCATTCAACTTTCAAAGTGTTGGTTGTCCGACATGCAGTCAGGCATTGTCATGGAGAAGAATTAGTCTGTCCTGTTGATCAATGCTGGCTGCAGGCGTTGCAGTTTTTGGTGCATCTCATCAATTTGCTGAACATACATCTCAGATGTAATGGTTTCACCAGGATTCAGAAAGCTGTAGTGGATCAGACCAGCAGGAAACCACCAAACACTGACCATGACCTTTTTGGAGGGCTCCAAGTTTGGCTTGGGAAGTGCTTCAGAGCTGCTTTTTGGTCCAACTACTGAGCTGGTTGTTGCCGGCTATCACACAAAATCCCTTTTCACCACACTGCATAACCCAATTAAGAAATGATTTGCTATTGTTGCATAGAAAAAGAGATAACACTTCAAATAGCACTTCAGATTGATGAGTTTTTTGATTTGCCGTCAGCTCATAAGGCATTCACCTATCAAGCTTTTTGAGGTCTCCCTCAGCTTCTCATGTAGTTGTAAGAGGATCAGTTTTGATTGGTCTCAACTGATCGTTGTCAACTTCTGACAGTCAGCCACTGCACTCTTCATCTTCAAGGCATCGGTTTCCTTTGCGCAACTTCTTGAACCACCACACTACTACACGTTCATTAGCAGTTCCTAGGCTAAATGTGTTATTGATGTTGTGAGCTGTCTCTGCTGCTTTACGACCCATCTTCAAATCGCCTAAAAAAAAAAAAATTCCTCAAATTTGCTTTCTGTCTAACATCATTTCCATAGTCTATAAATATATATATATATATATAAAGTAAACAGCAAGTAACTGGTCACTAGAAAATAAACATAAAGCAAGAATTGCACTTTAAAATGATGTATAATATAACCACATAGGGCTTTCCTTATGGCTCAGCTGGTAAAGAATCCATCTGCAATGTGGGAGACCTGGGTTCAACCCCTGGGTTGGGAAGATACCCTGGAGAAGGGAAAGGCTACCCACTCCAGTATTCTGGCTTGGAGAAGTCCATGGACTGTATAGTCCATGGGGTCACAAAGAATCAGACACGACTGAGTGACTTTCACTTTCACAACCACATTTATTTAATTAAGAATGTATTCCAATATCAAGTGGTAAAGTTCAACAATGTAAAACCACAATTACTGTTGCACTAACCTAATATATAAACTGAATTGTACCATGTTTATCACAAAAAGAAAGGTGTAGTATGAAAAGAATAAAGCAAGAATATACCCTAAAAGGGCTTCCCTGGTGGCTCAGACAGTTAAGAATCTAGAAGTCCATGGACTGTATAGTCCATGGGGTCGCAAAGAATCAGACACGACTGAGTGACTTTCACTTTCACAACCACATTTATTTAATTAAGAATGTATTCCAATATCAAGTGGTAAAGTTCAACAATGTAAAACCACAATTACTGTTGCACTAACCTAATATATAAACTGAATTGTACCATGTTTATCACAAAAAGAAAGGTGTAGTATGAAAAGAATAAAGCAAGAATATACCCTAAAAGGGCTTCCCTGGTGGCTCAGACAGTTAAGAATCCACCTGCAATGCAGGAGACTGAGTTTGATCCCTGGGTTGGGAAGATTCCCTGGAGGAGGGCATGGCAATCCACTCCTGCATTCTTGCCTGGAGAATCCCCATGGACAGAGGAGCCTGGTGGGCTACAGTCCATGGGGTCACAAAGAGTCAGACACGACTGAGCGACTAAGCACATACTCTAAAATATTAATAACTATTCTTCAATGGTGAATATTTTACTTTAAATTCTGTTTTCCAAGTGTTCTAAACTGTACATATATTACTTTTGTAATCAGAAAAGCATGTTCTTCAAAATAAGATTAAGCCATGAAACAAAGCAAAAATATAATACAATTGAGGGGAACATTTTTGTGCTAGTGGTTCTTTGTATTTGTTTATATTTTAGGATGGAGAAATTTAATAAAATGTATAGATCTAGGAAAAAAAAAAGGTTAAAAAATGCAGAGAGTGTTTGCTCAGACAAGGTCCAAAAAAGATAGAGGTTATGGGGTCCTAGGAACAATCCTGAAGAGGAAAAGGGACACTTTTTTTAAAACAAAAAAGATAAAATAAAGATAAATACAAAGATAAAATAAAATAAAGATTTAAGAAAAGATAAATAAAGATCTAAGAAAAGATAAATAAATCTCAGACAGTTTAGATGGTGTATAAAAACACAAAGATAGTTTAGAAGGAAATAAAGTTGGAAACTTCATAATAAATATGTACGATTTCTTTCATTAAGAATTAGTGATTTGTGTCAGCTCACACTTAAACAATCAGGAATGCGTATATAAGTCTGGCAGAGCAAAAAGATTTGCAACGCCAAATGATATAAATGTGAAATGAAGTCAGATGAATAAAGGATTAATGAAGAACTATATGGCATTAACTACATTCAGAGAAACCAAATAATAGTGAGAGTAAACAATATGGCCATGTGACTTTCTCCAGGCTCACTAAGCACTGTGGAAACAGGAGCAGAATTAAAATTAAAAATGATCTGGTTCTCTCCATTAATCCTTGCAAAACATTTTAAATTCATAGGGGAGTAATGCCAAAGGAAAGAAAATAATGTTCTTAAGTTTTATTTTGGAAAAGCATAGATATAACTGTTTGCTAGGTGGGATTCTTCTTTTATTCACTGTATAATTCATCTTGTCTTTAAAAAAATAAACTTTTCTCATGTTTGTGAATGAGGCCTATAAAATGTTAAAAGGAGATTTGTTAGACATCTGAGACATATCTGAATTCACATGGGTTGAAAAACTCTAGGTGAAATTGAAGAAGAAGTCAATGTCTTCACATATTCATCTCTTAATTCCAGAACTTTCACTTATCTAAGGTAAGGAAACCAAAGCAGAAAAATATATTTCCTTCACATTACCTCGAAAAATCTTTGATTAGCATAAAAGCAGCTGTATTAAATGTCAGTGTGCTACTTTAATTCTTCTTGCGTCTACAAACACCATTTTTAATCATGATCATTATCATCACCCTTTACTAAAAACAGATGTATCTTTCTGTTTGGAATCTTCCACTGCTTCCTTATGTCTTACAAGTTCAAAATTCTTAGCTGCTATCATTTTTATTACCTAAAGCTACCTTATCTATTCTTTGGCCCCTAGAAGAAAGACTGTGATTTGCTTCAGTTCAGTTCAGTCCAGTCGCTCAGTCATGTCTGACTCTTTGTGACCCCATGAATCGCAGCACGCCAGGCCTCCCTGTCCATCACCAACTCCCGGAGTTCACTCAGACTCACGTCCATTGAGTCTGTGATGCCATCCAGCCATCTCATCCTCGGTCGTCCCTTTCTCCTCCTGCCCCCAATCCCTCCCAGCATCAGGGTCTTTTCCAATGAGTCAACTCTTCGCATAAGGTGCCCAAAGTACTGGAGCTTCAGTTTTAGCATCATTCCTTCCAAAGAAATCCCAGGGTTGATCTCCTTCAGAATGGACTGGTTGGATCTCCTTGCAGTCCAAGGGACTCTCAAGAGTCTTCTCCAACACCACAGTTCAAAAGCATCAATTCTTCGGCGCTCAGCCTTCTTTACAGTCCAACTCTCACATCCGTACATGACCACAGGAAAAACCATAGCCTTGACTAGACGGACCTTAGTCGGCAAAGTAATGTCTCTGCTTTTGAATATGCTATCTAGGTTGGTCATAACTTTTCTTCCAAGGAGTAAGTGTCTTTTAATTTCATGGCTGCAATCACCATCTGCAGTGATTTTGGAGCCCAAACAAATACAGTCTGACACTGTTACCACTGTTTCCCCATCTATTTCCCATGAAGTGATGGGACCGGATGCCATCCATGATCTTCGTTTTCTGAATGTTGAGCTTTAAGCCAACTTTTTCACTCTCCTCTTTCACTTTCATCAAGAGGCTTTTTAGTTCCTCTTCACTTTCTGCCATAAGGGTAGTGTCATCTGCATATCCATAGCACAAAAGTTGGCACATGGAAAAATCTTAATAAATACACAGTAAAAAAAATATTAAATACCAAAGAAAATCATATGCAGGTTGGTCTTCTCTTCTCTATGTCCAAGGTTTGTACATGTTCAGCTGATAAATCTTTGCTTGGTCTCCTTCCTGGTTCTGTGAAATAGTGGTGGTTAAAAAGTGTATATAGACTTATGACTGATTTGCATTGTTGTATGGCAAAAACCAACATAACATTGTAAAGAAATTATCCTCCAATTAAAAACAAAAATAAAATAAAATTATCTGCCCATCAATGTGCTACTTACTGTTTAACGCCAAGTTCAGTTAATAATCATAGTTAAATCTTCCTTACCCTCTCTTTCTCTTTAGCATACCCAGATGGTAATGGGTCTCTCAAGGTCACTTCCACAACAGTTCCTACAAACTGCTTTGCTGTTTCTTCTTCATCTCCCTTCACTTCATCCCAAGGTTCAGTCATTTAACTTCTCTATCTCATTCACTCCCTTAGTGATTAACATAAATAACATGTTTAAAGATGACGAAAATATGAGTTGTCTCAATTTCCTCCAGGTGTTTACTAAAATAATGCCCTATTTTAAAATTGCAATTCTCATTCCCAATCTCAACACTCAATATTTACTTTTCCAATTTTTTCTCCATTAACACTCATTGCCTTCTAACATACTACAGTATATACTTTATATATTTACATTCATTATCTGTCTTGCCCGTTAGAAAATAATCTCATTTGTAATTATACCTCAGTAAAGGTGAAAAAAAGTAATCTCCACAAGTGTGCGAGTTTTTGTCTGTTTTGTTGACTGCTGTATCCCTTCCATTAAAGCATTTCCTGCCACAGATACTCGATTAACTTTATGTTACATAGCACATTTGCTGTATAAATTTATTCCCTAATGTGAACTGAACTCATTCTCTTGGAATCCAGTGGGAAAGTATATGTCATTTTCATCTACTTTTCACTTTACTGAATCCTCATATTTTTAACTTGTGTTTCCCCTGGAAACATGCACAGTGTTCTGCATCTCAGATGACAACTTTTATTTACCTTTTCAACGCTTGCAAATAAAGGAGATTTAACCTAGTCTCTGCATTCTTCTTCATTATATAGTTGACTTATTACACAATTAACTCAAGGAAGAATTTTGTAAGGTCATTACATTTAGTATTTATGTAACCAGTATTTATACACTGCCACCGGGTAAAATTCCACAGACCTGAGAAAGCCAATGGCGTTACAGATAGACACCTGATAGAGTAAATGTTGAATTCGATTCAGCCTGATAAATAATAACAGAATAACTGGCTGATCGAACCAACCCATCCTCTTTACCATTACTGAACGCTTGAGTATAGGTGAAGTGAAGTGAAGGCAGCCGCTCAGTCGTGTCTGACTCTTTGCGACCCCATGGACTGGAGCCTACCGTGCTGAGTATCGGTAAGGGACACCAACGGACTTCCTAATTACCAACAGAATAACCCCATGTGATTACTGGCAACACTGAATAAACACCAACGCTCCCCATTCAACAGCCTTCCTGGTGAAAGAGAGAGAGCGTCGGTATACCTGGTACAGCAGGAAGGAGTTGGCCTTGCTTTGCTCACATTTAGGAGTGAAAGCTCCCGAGAGAAGTGGAAGGACCAGTCCCGAACACACCCTGTTCCTCCTCTCCCTCAAATGCACCAATAAGATGAAGTCTTTCTCCTTGCTGAGGATGGGGCCAACGGACACGTGGGTAGAGTATGACTTCAGCATTAAAAGAAAGGCCAACCCACCTCTTGGAAACTAGAGGAGCAGGAAATGAAGATGCCTCCCAATAGGGAGGCTCAGGCTTGCCTCTGGTAACATGGACTCTGCCTTTACAGAGAATATTTGGAGGAAGAGGGGACCCTCTGGGCTGATCTTTGAGACTGAAGTATGCAGGTACTACGGAAGCCTCTAGTTCATACTCCAAGCAGCATTTCAGTGTGAAAGGAGAAAAGGTGCCTTCCTTTTATCATTCTTCCTTTAGAGTAACAGACACCTCTAGACACTTTGAACACCAAGATAAGACATTGAGCTTTCTCACTTTCCAGTGAGAAAGTGAAAACCAAATATTCAAATAATAATTGTTAATGTTTGTTTTTTTTTTAATCATAGAAACATGCAGAGTTTAAAGGTTTATAACAGAAACAACAGTCCTCTGTATCCAACCTATCCTGCTACCAAAGATAGTCACATTCAATGTTGTGGCTCTTTTGTCTGGCATTTAACTTCATATTGAAAAATATATCTAATCTGCTATATCTTATCAACTTAAATTTTTAACTTCCTCATAATTTAGGACATTATCAGTTTTACTGTGCTTTCTCTTTCTCCATCCCACAAAATCAGATCAAATTTAGTCAGTATTTGTGTCTACACTAATGTTTTCTACCATATCACATCATATTACATATTTTCTTAATCAAATTTTATTTTCTGCTAGACTTAACAATTTCTTAGATTTTTTCCCCCAATTTTGAGTTCTCCTCATAATCTGTTCCTTTTTTACACAAAACTTCCAAAAGGATTTTTTCACATATTCAAACCTCCTTTTAAATAATATATATATATATATATATATGTGTATATATCTCAGTTATATGATTTTCTGGAGATCACTCTGATGCCTCTTACCTTGTTGCTTTTTTTTGTTTTGCTCTTTCCTGTTGGAGAAATTTCCCAACTGGCAAGTGATCCTTGATGACTCATTCATATTTGAAAGTCATGTACTATAGACTAAGCACATAGTCATGTACATAGACATCGTACATAGCCATGTACTATATACTAAGACTTATTGGAAGTTCCATGCATGAGAGTAAGCACTTCACTGTGGGGACAGGGTGGCCCACCAGCCTTCTTGCTAGGTCATACAAAAAAGTAACTATCAGTGGTTATTTTCTCTCTCTCTTCCATTTCCTCAGAGAAGGACCCTCCCCATTCTTGCTTCAGGGTGGATGTGACTGCTGATCTTCTGGGATTTGGTCAGGAAAGACAGAAAGGGGTGTGTTCCCATTGCTCATTGTATGTATACACCTTCATTTAATTTACTCTGCCTTGAAGTAGCCATTTTACCCACGTTCATCTTTGTGCCTGACAAGCACAAGTCTGGAGTCCTTATGGCTATGTGTCTTCTCCACCCAAACCTTGTATTTCCTCTGTAGGTGACAGAAAGATGGGCATGTGCTATAGGGGAGAGGAGGGGACCTAGATGGGCTTCCCAGGTGGCACTAGTGGTAAAGAACCCACCTGCCAATGCAGGAGACCTAAGAGACATGGATTCGATCCCTGGGTCAGGAAGATCCCCTGGAGAAGAGAATGGCAACCCATTTCGGGATTCTTTCGTGGAGAATCCCATGGACAGAGGAACCTGATGGCTGCAGTTCATGAATTGCACAGAGTTGGACATGCCCGAAGTGACTTAGCAGGCACACGTAGGGACCTGGATGCCTGTGGTCCCATGCGTTTGTTTTCACTCCCCATTGCACCCCTTGTCATTCAGGCTGATATAACAAAATACCGTGGTTTGGGTAGCTAACTTATAAAGAGCAAAAAGGATTGCTTACAGTTCTGGAGGCTGGGTGCCAGTGTGACTGGATTCTGGTGAAAGCCCTCTTCCAAGTTGCAGATTTCTTATGTATTTTCACATGATAGAAGAGTCAAGGGAGCCCTCTGGGGCCTGTTTTATTAGGGCACTAATCCCATTCATGAAAACTTCACTATCATGACCTCCTGCTGCTGCTGCTAAGTCACTTCAGTCGTGTCCGACTCTGTGCGACCCCATAGAGGGCAGCCCACCAGGCTCCCCCGTCCCTGGGATTCTCTAGGCAAGAACACTGGAGTGGGTTGCATTTCCTTCTCCAATGCATGAAAGTGAAAAATGAAAGGGAAGTCGCTCAGTCATGTCCGACTCTTCGCAACCCCATGGACTGCAGCCTACCAGGCTCCTCTGTCCATGGGATTTTCCAGGCAAGAGTACTGGAGTGGGGTGCCATCGATCACCTCCCAAATGTCCCATCTCCTGATACCATCGCCTTGGGGTTAGAATTTTAACAGATGAATCTGATGGGAGCACATATTCAGACCCCTTTCTTCTGATTAACTGGTGCCTTTAATGTCTGAGCTTTTCTATAGTTTGACAAATGTAGGTTTGCATTTTGTTATCTCCCACTGCTTGCTTTTAAGATTCATCTTCCCCTGCCCTATTAAGTGTTTCTTCTATCCACTTGTCGTATTTCCCCCAATTTTTAAATCTTTCTTGTCCACTGCTATCTTCTCTCCCATTCTCACTGTCTTGTCTTATATTAATCAGTGCCTTTTTTATTCCTTCCTGTAATTTTGCTGGAAATTTGGGAGGGAGCAAAGATGAATACTTTTGTTTAATTAGCCATTTTTACCTGACAGGTTTCAGTGATCTTAAAGTGCCTACACTATGCTAAGCAGATAGGAGCAGACAAGCAGTAGAGGATTTGGTTTCTGCCCTGAAAAATCTTAAGAATTAAATTTGACTTTGAGGTAATAGTTCAGAAATATCCACAGTGTAGTACAAATAAATGGTTTAAACAAAAGGTAACATGTCTATTTAGATGAAAGCCATGATGGTGATGTTGATGTTGAAGAATCAACAGGCTCTGGTTAGGAAGAAGGAAAACTGTGTCCCAGGCCCAGGGAAGTCTAAAACTAAGTGTCTGAAAAACTGCACCAAGTTGTAATGGAGTAAGAACCCCAAATTCCAGTATGTATTTTATTTGATCTATTGATCTATAGCTAAAGTTCCTTCTACTCATTAGCATGCATAACTCCTAAAGTGCTTTAATTGACTTCCTGTAATACTGTAGTTTAACTTTTTTATGCAGCTATCTGAAATTATAACTTTTAGTTAATCTGCACCTAGTATTCGGGGCTTCCCAGGTGACATAGTGGTAAAGAATCCACCTGCTGAAACAGGTGACACAAGAGATGTGGGCTCGATTCCTGGGTTGGGAAGATCCCCTGGAGTAGGAAATGGCAATCCATGCCAGTATTCTTGCCTGGAAAATTTCAGGGACAGAGGAGTCTGGCAGGCTATAATCCATGGAGTGGCAAAGAGTTGAACATGACTGAGGGGCTGAGTACACACACCTAGTACTTATCTCTAAAATGTTTTTTTAAGCTTACTCATCCAGCCTTATAGTCTCTCAGTTTTTTTCCTTAATCTTCTGACTATGAAAAATATATAATAGGTGTATTTAATATAATAGGTAAATATCTGATAACTTTCTCCCCAATTTCCCAAAGTGCCAATAAAAATCACATATACACATTGATTTCTAATAGGATATATAGATAGATAGATATGTTTCTCTAGACAAGAAAGAGATACTTGCATCTGAATCTGAGGAGATAAGAGAGCCAGAAGTGGCTGTTGTTGGATTTTACAAAATGAAATGCATGAACAGTTCTGTCATAGCTACAAGTTTTAAGATTTTAGGCCTTTATAGAAACTTTCAGAATTTCAGTTTCAATCACAGCTTTCTAAATTTATTACCCTGCCAAGTTAAACAGCAACAGTTGTGAGCTTTATCTACAGAACACGTGGCTAATGACCTTTAAGGAAATTTGCCACATATGTCAACTAGGAAAAAAAGAAATGAGCTGTTATTGAGATTAGTTGCTTTTCTTATTTTTGCTCATTTATGTAACTTAGTAGCTGGTATAATAGATGTAACATAAGAGCATAGAGGTGTTCTTAAGGACAGTTTTTCTCTGAAATATGTCATTTTTTAAATTATCAAGAAACTTGGAATTTTTTTGGCATTATGATCTAAAATATGTCAGTATTTCTCAAAGTAATTGGGTTGTATTTTTCTACAAATGTGTATATTGGCTTATGTTAATCTTGGCTGAACAAACTGTTACCAAGAGATTGCACTTAAAACAACTGGTGGGATATGTGGAAAACACATTTCAATCACTAATAACTTGCCTTCATATTATATATCTCTTCAAGCAGCTTAAAGGCGTTTATAAGAAATTTTTAAAATTACAAATATCTTATTATATCTTACAAACATTGGACATTATTTTTATTACAAAGAATTTTATTCTTCCCATAAGGAAGAATTATCAATAAAATGTTACAGACAAGTAGAATATTTGATGAAGCTTTTATTGTCCTGTAAGAGAGGTTGGTTCTAAACAGGTAGCAACAATACTTAACATTAGATTCTGTGGTATGATCCATGGTTATCATTATAATTAGCATAGGGTCTAGGTTAACAGCTATTTAGAGCATGAAAATAAGAAGCATTCTGGTACTCCAGACTGTTTAATGGGTTCAGATCAGTTCAGTTCAGTCGCTCAGTCACGTATGACTCTTTGCGACTCGATGAGTCACAGCACATCAGGCCTCCCTGTCCATCACCAACTCCCAGAGTTCACTCAAACTCATATCTACCAAGTCAATGATGCCATCCAACCATCTCATCCTCGGTCATCCCCTCTCCTCCTGCCCTCAATCCCTCCCAGCATCAGAGTCTTTTCCAGTGAGTCAACTCTTCGCATGAGGTGGCCAAAGTATTGGAGTTTCAGCTTTAGCATCAGTCCTTCCAAAGGACACCCAGGACTGATCTCCTTTATAATGGATTGGTTGGATCTCCTTGCAGTCCAAGGGACTCTCAAGAGTCTTCTCCAACACCACAGTTCAAAAGCATCAATTCTTCAGTGCTCAGCTTTCTTCACAGTCCAACTCTCACATCCATACATGACCACTGGAAAAACCATAGCCATGACTATATGGACCTTTGTGGGCAAAGTAATATCTCTGTTTTTCAATATACTATCTAGGTTGGTCATAACTTTCCTTCCAAGGAGTAAGCATCTTTTAATTTCATGGCTGCAATCACCATCTGCAGTGATTTTGGAGCCCCCTAAAATAAAGTCTGACACTGTTTCCACTGATTCCCCATCTATTTCCCATGAAGTGATGGGACCAGATGCCATGATCTTCATTTTCTGAATGTTGAGCTTGAAGCCAACTTTTTCACTCTCCTCTTTCACTTTCATCAAGAGGCTTTTTAGTTCCTCTTCACTTTCTGACATAAGGGTGGTGTCATCTGCATATCTGATGTTATTGATATTTCTCCCGGCAATCTTGATTCCAGCTTGTGCTTCTTCCAGCCCACCATTTCTCATGATGTACCCTGCATCTAAGTTAAATAAGCAGGGTGACAATATACAGCCTTGATGTACTCCGTTTCCAATTTGGAACCAGTCTGTTGTTTCATGTCCAGTTCTAACTGTTGCTTCTTGACCTGCATATAGGTTTCTCAAGAAGCAGGTCAGGTGGTCTGGTATTCTGAAGCAAATTGCTTCACTTCTCAGTTTGGTGATATAAATAACTGGCATCATGTATGCATGCTAAGTCACTTCAGTTTCATTCAACTCTGTGACCCCATGGACTGTAGCCTGCTAGGCTCCTCTGTCCATGGGATTCTCCAGGAAAGAATACTGGAGTGGGTTGCATGACCTCCTCCAGGGGATCTTCCCAACCCAGGGATCGAACCATAATCTCTTAGGTCTCCTGCATTGGTTGATGGGCTCTCTACAACTAGCACCACCTGGGAAGCCCCCAAGGCACTACTAAAGTCGCTTCAGTCGTGTCCGACTCTGTGCGACCCCATAGACGGCAGCCCACCAGGCTCCCCCATCCCTGGGATTCTCCAGGCAAGAACACTGGAGTGGGTTGCCATTTCCTTCTCCAATGCATGAAAGTGAGAAGTGAAAGTGAAATCACTGAGTCGCGTCCAATTCTCAGCGACCCCATGGGGCTCCTCCATGGGATTTTCCAGGCAAGAATACTGGAGTGGGATGCCATTGCCTTGGCATATAACAAATGAAGACTATTATTGATTTGTACAACAGGAATTAGCAGTTAATGGATCAAGACTTTCTGATCCCTGGTCAAAAAAACAAATATCTGCCTGTCTTGAAGGAGACATATTGAGATGAAGAGATTTTGACAGACCTCTTCAGGAGAAATCTGTTCTGTTCCCTTCTGTTCTATATTTTAGACAGCAATTTTGCAATTGTGCCTGAAAACCTAAGTTTTTCTTTTTTATATTTTAAAAATGGTTGTCTTTACTTTTGCTAAAAATTATAAGGCTAACAATAAATCATAGCAAACCATAACTTGTATTATTCTGGTTAATAAGTTTTTCTGCCTTTCTGAAGATATGAATCATGTTTAAAATGTTAACTATTTTGGGACTTCTCTGGCAATCCAGTAATTAAGATTCCATGCTTCCAATGCAGGAGACATAGATTCAATCCCTTGGTCAGGGAACTAAGATCCTATGTGCCACGGGTGGTCAGTAAATAAAATAAATTAAAAAACTCCCTGCCTCCCTGGACCTTTAAAAATATAATTATTTTGGGCAGAAGCATTTTTAAGCCATTTTATATATTTCCTGCCTTCTTAAATTTATTAAATTAAATAAAATTTTAAATCTTTTTAATGATCCATGATTGTCCTTATGAAAACTACGGATTATGCTCTATTTATTCTCTCAGTAATCAGTTATTGAATACTCTGATAAAACAAAAATTTCTTTTTTTGATTAATTTACACCATAGTATGGGAGATAGACAAGAGAAGTTATAGGGTAACTTTACAATAACTATGCTGTAGATAAACGCAAGGTACAGTAGGAGCTCAGAAATAGAGGACCTAATTTAAAGTAGGAGTGGACTGTTTGATCTAAGGGATAGGAGAAGTTTCCCAAGATTGGTGATTTCCAAAGAATAAAGAGAAATTAGCCAGCTAGAGACAAGGGAAGGAAACAAAGAATTCTTTGAGCTCAAAGGATTTTGGTTTGGCATGATAATGGGGTGCAAGTGGCAGAATTGTAAGATACTTAATGATAGAGAGGTCAGTGTAACCCGAATAATGAAGAATTTTGAATGCCATAATTAAGAGTTTGACATTTATCATGAAGGCTACTAGAAATTCTTGGAGACTTTAAGGAGACATAGATTTATCAAACTCATGTTTTAGAAGGCTATTCCAGCATAAATGTGAAGAATACATAGAAGGAAAATAGAACTGTGATAGTAAATTAGGAGCCAACTGCAAGATTCCTAGTAATGTGGGTTCTGATGACTCTGGAAGTGTGGTAGTGGCTGTGAGTATTGAAAAAAAAATAGAGGATAAATACAAAAATTAAGAATAGAATCCAGGAGTTAAGAATAGTACTGACTTTGGTCCCAGCATTTACAGACTAAGGACTGTTGAACATATTTTCCATTGTAAACATCTATTAAAGTAGAAAAAATGTGTGAATTTTTTTCTGGCATTGAAAGAGAGAAAAGAGCTGTGATCCTAGACAGAAATGAAATAGATAACATAAGCTACATTCACCCCAGGTTTCTGGCTGAGGACACTTTCCAAAATGCAGTACAGATTAGTAGAGCCCACATAGAAATTATCTTGATGGGGAGAAGAGAAATTTAAGTTCAGTAATCCTGAGGTGGCTGCAGCTAGTCAGTCAGGGAACCAGAGTGCAGGGACTATATAGAGAGAGAGCTGCCAAAATTTGAAGAGTCCCTTGTAGTCTTTAGCTCTAGTCTAAACTGTACAAGCACAGAAAGAGTACATTAACCTAGCAAAGAAGAAGACGTGAGAAGCTATGAACTGAATGTAAATGTCCCAATATAATGCTGAGAGATATTGCAGACAAGACCAACAGACCTTACTAAACACTCTGGGTGTTCTGAAGTCTCAAAAAGGCCATGTTTACAAAGAGGGCTTTTCCAGTTCTAATGCAAGGATTGCTCTAAATCCATCCTAATAAAGTCTAAAATAAAAATAAATGTTTGTCAAGCAAAATTGCCAGTAAATTAATTCACCTCTCAAAGGTTCAAAACTCTTTAAAGAAAGACAACATAATCCAGATTCTCCACAATTATCTTTCACAACAGCTAGCACACAGCCAAAAATTATAATACATATAAGGCAACAGGAAAATGTGACATGACTCCCACTTCCCTAAAAAAAAAAAAAAAGGCAGTAGAAACAGAATAAAGAATTACAAAAATGTTATTGATAGAATGACCAAAAAAGGATTTTAAAATATTATAAATATATGTTCAAAGATTAAAAGGAGAATATGGACATCATGAGTGGAGAGATGGAAAATCTCAACTGAAAAATGGAAATTCCAAAAAATACTGAAATTAATTTTAGACCTCAAAATTATAATATTTGTAATTGGGATAAAATTTGCCAACTGATCTTAAGATTGGAATCTTTAGCCAAAAAAAAAATCTATAAATTTGAACACAGGTCACTAAAAAGTATATCACACAGAAGGGGGAAAAAAAATCCTATGACCTGTAGAAGATTATCAAGAAGTCTAGCGTATAATCAGAATTCAGAAGAAAAAGATGAGAAGAAATATATTTAAATAAATTCTGACTAAAATTTTTCCAAATTAAATTTTAAAAGTCAACCTCACAAAGCCAGGAAACTTAATAAGACATTAATATTCTAAATGCTGAAACCAAAGGTAAAGAGGAAATGTTAGAGGCAATAAGAAAACAAGACATACAGAGGAATAGCAGTAAGAATGATCACTGACATCTCCTTAGAACTAGTGCAAGCCAGGGTCACTGGAGTGGAATCTATAAAGCACTGAAAGAAAAACCTATCACTCTAGAATTTAACTCATGCTTTCCCAAAATACTCTTCAAAAATGAAAACAAAACACATTTCAAATAAACGAAAGCCAAGGAACTTTTTTTATATAAGCAAACCTAGTTCTGTAAGAAATCATAAAGGAAGTCCCTTAAGCTGAAATGAAACAAGACTGAACAAAAACTCAAAGTTATACCAAGGAATGAAGAGCACTAGAAATGATAGCTCTTTCCATTCCATTCAGTTGCTCAGTCGTGTCCGACTCTTTGCGACCCCATGAATCACAGAATGCCAGGCCTCCCTGTCCATCACCAACTCTCGGAGTTCACTCAGACTCACGTCCATTGAGTCCATGATGCCATCCAGCCATCTCATCCTCAGTCGTCCCCTTCTCCTCCTGCCCCCAATCCCTCCCAGCATCAGGGTCTTTTCCAATGAGTCAACTCTTCGCATAAGGTGCCCAAAGTACTGGAGCTTCAGTTTTAGCATTATTCCTTCCAAAGAAATCCCAGGGTTGACCTCCTTCAGAATGGACTGGTTGGATCTCCTTGCAGTCCAAGGGACTCTCAAGAGTCTTCTCCAACACCACAGTTCAAAAGCAGCAATTTTTTGGTTTTCAGCCTTCTTCACAGTCCAACTCTCACATCCATACATGACCACAGGAAAAACCATAGCCTTGACTAGATGGACCTTAGTCGGCAAAGTAATGTCTCTGCTTTTGAATATACTATCTAGGTTGGTCATAACTTTTCTTCCAAGGAGTAAGCGCCTTTTAATTTCATGGCTGCAGTCACCATCTGCAGTGATTTTGGAGCCCAAAAAAACAAAGTCTGACACTGTTTCTACTGTTTCCCCATCTATTTCCCATGAAGTGATGGGGCCAGATGCCATGATCTTCGTTTTCTGAATGTTGAGCTTTAAGCCAACTTTTCCACTCTCCTCT
>SJXQ01004525.1:634927-723206 GCA_006408695.1 Aepyceros melampus | reverse complement strand
AAAAAGTGAAGAGGAACTCAAAAGCCTCTTGATGAAAGTAAAAGAGGAGAGTGAAAAAGTTGACTTAAAGCTCAACATTCAGAAAACGAAGATCATGGCATCTGGTCCCATCACTTCATGGCAAATAGATGGGGAAACAGTGGAAACAGTGTCAGACTTTATTTTTTGGGGCTCCACGATCACTGCAGACGGTGACTGCAGCCATGAAATTAAAAGACACCTAGTCCTTTGATGAAAAGTTATGACCAACCTAGATAGCATATTCAAAAGCAGAGACATTCCTTTGCTGACTAAGGTCCATCTAGTCAAGGCTATAGTTTTTCCTGTGGTCATGTATGGATGCGAGAGTTGGACTGTGAAGAATGCTGAGTGCTGAAGAATTGATGCTTTTGAACTGTGATGTTGGAGAAGACTCTTGAGAGTCCCTTGGACTGCAAGGAGATCCAACCAGTCCATTCTGAAGCAGATCAGCCCTGGGTTTTCTTTGGAAGGAATGATGCTGAAGCTGAAACTCCAGTACTTTGGCCACATCATGTGAAGAGTTGACTCACTGGAAAAGACTCTGATGCTGGGAGGGATTGGGGGCAGGAGGAGAAGGGGATGACTGAGGTTGAGATGGCTGGATGGCATCACTGACTCGATGGACGTGAGTCTGGGTGAACTCCAGGAGTTGGTGATGGACAGGGATGCCTGGTGTGCGGCAATTCATGGTGTTGCAAAGAGTCAGACATGACTGAGTGACTGAACTGAACTGAACTGATACATATTACAAAATGAAAGAGTAAAGGTAAATCCATCAAATATGCATTTATTGTTTTATCATTCCCCTAATTAAAACCCTTTATTTTCTTCCCATTGCTCTTGTGATAATATTCAAAGTACATTTTGTGTCTCAGAGAGGCCCATTGACATCCTCAACATCTTCTCTGGTGACTTGTTGAAAAATGGCTCCAGTTTCCTTGGTCCTTATTCAGTTTCTCAGCCTGCCAATTTTCTTCTTGCCTTAGCTACTTTGTTCTCCTTTTTGGGTCCATCATTTAGTTTCACTTCAGTTCAGTTCAGTCGCTCAGTTGTGTCTCTTTGTGACCCCATGAATTGTAGCACTCCAGGCCTCCCTGTCCATCACCAACTCCCAGAGTTCACTCAAACTCATGTCCGTTGAGTCGGTGATGCCATCCAGCCATTTCATCCTCTGTCCTCCCCTTCTCCTCCTGCCCCTAATCCCTCCCAGCATCAGAGTCTTTTCCAGTGAGTCAGCTCTTCACATGAGGTGGCCAAAGTATTGGAGTTTCAGCTTTAGCATCATTCCTTCCAATGAACACCCTGGACTGATCTGCTTCAGAATGGTCTGGTTGGATCTCCTTGCAGTCCAAGGGACTCTCAAGAGTCTTCTCCAACACCACAGTTCAAAAGCATCAGTTCTTCAGTGCTCAGCTTTCTTTACAGTCCAACTCTCACATCCGTACATGACCACTGGATAAACCATAGCCTTGACTGGATGGACCTTTGTTGGCAAAGTAATGTCTCTGCCTTTGAATATGCTATCTAGGTTGTCATAACTTTCCTTCCAAGGAGAAAGCATCGTTTAATTTCATGGCTGCGATCACCATCTGCAGTGATTTTGGAGCCCCAAAAAAGGGAGTCTGACACTGTTTCCACTGTTTCCCCATCTATTTCCCATGAAGTGATGGGGCCATGATCTTCGTTTTCTGAATGTTGACCTTTAAGCCAACTTTTTCACTCTCTTCTTTTACTTTCATCAAGAGGCTTTTTAGTTCCTCTTCACTTTCTGCCATAGGGGTGGTGTCATCTGCATATCTGAGGTTATTGATCTCTCTCATTTAGTTTAGTACCTTGCAGATAATAGATGCTTAATGTAGACTGACTAAGCACCAGCATGCAAATAGCAGCCGTCTCTTCCAGGATGGTTTTGCATTCCCTCATTTATGTTTTTTAAGTTTAAAACATTTTCTGTAATCAACATGTATTTTCTAATTATCAAAAGGTAAAAATTATCATTCTGGGCTTCTACAGTTGGAGACCCTGATAGGTGAAATTCAGTAAGTCAGCAGGAACTGAGAAGTTAAATTATCATAAGCCAATCAAGAGTCTGTACAAAGAAATCAATTCAATGAGGCATTGCATTGAATTGGGTGGGTGAAGTGTTGGGTTAAAGGAAGTTGGTCCATCTGAGTTGTGCTTTCCAATTACTTTATGCCTAATTTAATTTAAACTTAAATTTAAAGGTTAGTTTCTCCGTACACTAGGTACATTGCAAGTGCCTTATAGTCATGTTAGCTAGCTGCTGCCATATGAACAGTATAGATAGAGAAATTTTTCATGATGCAGAAAATATTTAATCACAGAAGGTATGGGATCTAGAATCCTGGAAGCACATATCAAGGAACAGAAACGCAAGATAGGCAACAAAAGAATGAAGGAAGACTTAGGTAGTGAGGTTGAAAAAGTGAAAGTGAAATCACTCAGTCGTGTCCAACTCTTTGCGACCCCATGGATGGTGGCCTACCAGGCTCTGCGGTCCATCGGATTTTTCAGGCAAGAATCCTGGAGTGGGTGCCATTTCCTTCTCCATGGGATCTTCCCAACCCAGGGATCAAACCCAGGTCTCCTGCATTGCAGACAGACGCTTTACCATCTGAGCAATGTGAATCTGGAAAAGGAGTTTATTTTGAGGAGTCAAAATTTGAGTATTCAAACTTTGAATTCAAAGTTTGAATATTCAGAGGAGTTTGAGTATTCAAAGGAGTATTCAAAGTTTGAGTTTGGAGCAAAATGACACAGCTGGAAGAAGGCATTGATTTTTCTGTTAAAGTCTTGAGGAAGACCTGTAAGAAATTGTTTAAGTATAAATAACAACGCAAATTAGTATCTGTGTTAAGTTGTGTTCTGTATCTCTTTATGTGATAAATGGTTTTGGAAAGTGGGAGGCTATTGAAAAGATTTTATTGGGCAAGAGTAACTAGTATATGAAGGATTTTCTCCTTGATTGTATATGACAGTGGTTAGAATACTGAATGCCTGTCCTGTTTCTCATTTCACTGCCCCTTCATACTTCATACTTTTAAGGTATAAAAGTATGCATCTTGATAACAGTAGTCATATAGCTACACTGCTTAGGTATATTTTAACATCTCTTTTGATTCATCAAGAAAGTAGGATGAAAGGCAAACAACAAGTATATTCAAACTGAATCAAAGAAAAATAAAATCTTGAATTTAATTATGTTGAATAATTCCTTAAGCAAATGTGACTCAGATTGTAGGTATAATATGTATTGGAAATACTTGAAGCATGTATATGGATACAATTCCAAATACTAGAACGTCTTACAACACAGAACGGTTTTGGTTAGATGATTTTAATAGCAGCTTACTTATACTTTTGGTGAGATGGTGAGCTAATGATGTAGCTGTTAATTTGAATTTAGCAGACATTTTAAATATAGGTTTCTCTTACAGAGACAAAAGTTGCAATTTAAAGCTCTTTGGTGGTCTAAAAACAGCTTAATTCTCTAGTAGCGTGGTAATAAGTACTAATCCAGCTTATACAGTGATTGTAGTATGTCATGTTTGTGAAGATTGCCCAACTGCTTTCTCTGGGTTTTATGTTAATTTAAAAATATTAAACATAAAACCTTATAACATCTTCATGCTGAGATAAACTGTTCAATTTAACTTGTGCTCAAACAGCAGCTGTCAGGAATTATCTTGTTCCTAGTGCTTTTTGCTATCACCTTGTGCCCTTTCCTGCCAGAGACACAGTGTGGGATGATAAATCTCACCTTGTTAGGATTTATTGCTTAAATAATACCTGAGGCAAGATGAACACTGGGAACCTAGGGTTTAACTGCTGATTGAGTGATGTCATTCATTGTGTTATTGTACCTTTTTTTTTTTTTAATTGATAAAGAGGGCAAAGTAAAAATTGCCTATGAATCTTACCTGCATTTTTTGTGTGTGTGTGTGTGAGCATCTTCCTTACTTCTTTATAGGTATCACTGAGCTGAATATTTGAAGAGTTGCTTATTGTCCAATTTAACTACCATTTTACAAGGAAAAAGCAAAGAGAAATGTTTTAATTATGTTGGAGATAATTTCCACAATTTAGAAGTAGTGAGGGCTATTTCAAAATCAGTTATAAAAATAAAATGAGTTTCTTATTAATGACTGAACAAACTGAAGGAAGTGTTGGTGTGGGCAGTCTCAAACGGGTAATATTGTGAAAACCATTGCCATTTTACTTCTGAATGTATTGCAGCCTTTCATTTGAGAAGTTCTATTTGGAAGGTTCAGTTTGAAATTTGGATTCCTTGATTATGGATCAGCTGGTAGGTAGGGTAAAGAGAGGTGGTGTGCAGTTGGAGGAGAGTAAAGGCCTTGCTTTAGTTAAACATTTGCTACAGATGTTCCACCCTGAGGATAATTCCCATGGAGCAAATGAACAATTGGATTATGACTAGAAATACATATATGAGAGATTTATTATAGAATGTAACATATTTTTCCCTTCTACTTTCTGCCATCTAATGCATATCCTCCCAAATTTGTAGGTTTATAAATGTATAATTTAAAAATTGGTAAAGATAGATCAATGAGTGAATATACCATTTATTTAATCAATTATAAACATTTCTATGAATATTTGAATATTTGTTATTAGTGACCTTTTGACCAAACCATTTAAGAATTACTTGCAGACATTATGGTGCTTTACATGTAAGTAATTCAACATGTCTCCTAAGAATGAGGTTATTCTCCTATATAACAGCAGTAAAATTACTACACTTCAAGACTGATAAAACTTTACGATTTTATATTCAACCCAATACTCATAGTTTCCCTATTGTCCTTATATCTTTTATAGTTGTTTTTTTCCCCATTCAGTATCTCATCAAGGATCACACACTGCATTTTGTTTGGGGATCTCTTTATTCCCCTTTACTCTAGATTTTCTTTTTCCTTTTATGACCTTGACATTCTTGAAGACCCAGCCCCATTTATTTTGCAACTGGCAGGCTGTTTCCTCATGACCAAACTCAGATTAAACATTTGGGGCAGGAATTGGCAATCTCTGTTTTTCTATCATGTATTGGGAAATACATGATATCCCTTGGATCCACTATTGTTCATATTAAGTATGCACTTGGTACATTGATGTGTACCAAATTTCTCCATTAATTAATGGAAGTTACTTCTCCATGTATTAATAGGTGGAAGCTGTAGTTAATGAATTTTTCTTCCTTGTGTGTGAATGCATCGTTTTTACTTAGGTCTCAATGACTGATTGCTTGCAATAGTATGTATATTGAGGGTGGGAGCAGGAAAAGAGGGAGGGAGAAGTATTACTCAATAACTTGCTCTACCAATCACCACCTATTTTTTTTTTTAAGGAAAATATTGATTGAGATTAAATTTTATATTTCTCTCTGCTAAAAATCAGATTTGTAGATAAGCAAATATCTTTGTATTTCAGAATTTTCGGTCTCTTTTTTATTTTTATTTTTTGTCCCCACTGTGTACATGCAGGATCTTAGTTCCCTGACTGGAAATCAAACTCATTCCCCTTGCATTGGGTGCAGAGTCTTAACCACTGGATCATCAGGGAAGTCCCCAGTCCCAGTTTAGAAAAGTTTATACTTGATGGTGGTGGGAATATTTTTGGACAAAATAGAGGACATTTTCAGGATATAAAATTTCTGTCTGCTTTAGTTGAGTACAAATAAACAATTAAAAATGCATCTTCTTGATAAGATTTTTTACTTTAAAGCAATAAATAATAACATTAATACAGCAATGTGAGTTTAGAAACGTCTCTACTTTTGGGTCTTGTGTTCCTCTTTTAGTCCATGAAGAAGACACTTGAATTCCCATTTATGATATATGCTCTTATTATGTAATTATTCTTCTTATGTGAAAGGCTAGTGCTGCAGATCATATAAACACCTGAAGTTAGTCATTTGGCTTGTCAGCAAGGGAGAATTTATGGTAGTTGTAATCATGGTAATAACAAGGATGCTATTTTGTATTTATTAAGTACAATAAAAAGCATCTGCAATGTAAATGGTGCACAACGAATTCATATCCATAGTGTAATGAATAGTACTTTGGGCTTAAAAGACCAGGAGTCTCTGCTTTGCCACTTTCTTCTACCAGTGTGATTTCTAGGAAAAACTCTTAACCTTCTTGGATCTCATTTTTTAGAATGGGAATTAAAGCTGTAAGGGTTAAATGATTCTATATTATGTTATAAAGGTGGCATTTCATCAAAATTGTGCCATCTAAGTGTCCCCAGCTGCTCAGGGACTGTAATTTGTCCCTCTTTTGTGTCCACATGTGTTAGCCCCCTCGTTAGTGAATACTTCCAGGTTGTCCCAGACAGTTGTCTGTTTGTCCTCTAGATATTTTATTCATGTCAATGTTATAGACAGCATTCATTCGGCGGGCTGGCTTGTTCACCTTTTCTCTTCCTGGCTTGACCCTGGTACATAGTAGGCATTTATAATAAATGTTTGTGGAATTAATGAGTAAATAGACACTGTTTCATTCATAAACATGGATATGTAGACATTCAGTTTCCTTTTTTCCCCCCAGAGACAAGGAACCCGCATTTAGGTTTTATATAAAGGATATTAAAGACCGTACACTGGTGCCATTAGCAGTCCAGTAATCGAGAAGAAAATATAAAACCAACCCCAGAAATACTGCAGAATATTTAAAAGGGGGGCAGTGAGAAACATGCTAAGAGAAAAAGCCCTCCCTCACTAGATAAGTCTGTTGCATAAATCAAAAGGGTTTATGTCATAACACGAACATGTGCCATTCCTGCTCATATATTGAATTTCAGTAGTTGGTTGCATAAAGAAGTAAAGTGTAATGAAACTGGCAAGCAAAGTATTCCCCAGTCAGCCTTATCTTTGTTCCATTTGTCCTTCAGATAGAGCTTTTCTTGCCTTTTTCAATAAAATCCATCCAGCTTTTTTTTTTTTTTTTTGCATCTCTCAGTAACTGAGCTGAGAAGACCAATGAGATTCAGGGCTTTTATAGTTCTTAGCAGCTGCTTTTTAAGAGATCAAAACTTAGAATGCTGCTACATGGTATTAGGCTTAACTCTTGATGTGTCCCTATAGGGGATATGTTTTCCTTGGGGTAGGATGAGTAGAGAGAAGAGAAGGTGAAGAATGTCCCTTCACGTATGCTCAGGATGGTAACCCTAATTTCCTTCTTTCCTAGGATCCTCTTCGCAAGCTCAGTGCTTAACCTGACTGAACTGGCTGCCCTTCGACCTGACCTTGGGAAATTGAAAAAGATTCTGTATTTTCATGAGAACCAATTGGTATATCCTGTCAAGAAATGTCAGGAGAGGGATTTCCAATATGGATACAACCAAATTCTATCCTGGTAGGTATAGATTATATCACTGTATTTAGTCCTGTGCCATCTTTTTCCTTATAGTTAACTTTTAAATCTAGAGACCTACGGTACACATATTTTTTTAAATACCTTATATTAGGAGCAAATGTTTAAATATACCTTCCACGGTAAGAATTACTTGTGCCTCTGCAATATATATATACATATAAGAGAACAACTAATTTTTTTTTTTATAAAATACATGTGTGTAGCAACCTGATTATATGTTGAGCTAGTTATTTAACTGTATTTTCTCAACACTCAAAATAGAAGCAAAGGGCTGTCAGGGACCTCCTTCAGCCTCTTATTCCATCATATGTTGTGTGAGACTTACTTTTAGAAAAGGCAGTTATTCAACTTTTATTTACCAGCTACTTTCAATGTATCCAGCCAAAATCAAAATAGAAATGTACAGAGGAGTAAACAAAAATTAAAACGTAACAGAGCAAGAGGTTTTTGCCCTTTTATTCTTATTGTTTGTAAGAGAAAACTATGGAAACTGAATCTTTAGGTGATGGCTTGGTTTTTTTTCTTCCCTTCACTGAGTCTTCTGAAATTTCCTAGCCTTAAAATACCATGACATTTCAAAGGTGATGGTCCTTCTCTTTTGTTAACTTCAACAAAGTGTATCTCTTGAAACTTAGTTAGTAAAAGAAGTTAATAACGGCTCTGAAACAGCTTTGCTATTGGATCCCATTGACATAACTGCAGCACTCAAGTGGAGTCAGTTTGGCAGTGATAGGGTACAGTTTACTCACCATTTTTAATAGTTATTAGCCTTTGTGGTTGATGATGTGCTTAAGCAGACACTCATCTCTTTTGCTGGTATATTCCATAGTTTTGTTGACATAGAAAAACAGCTAGCTGGTAATACTTCTGTGTTTTGAGCATTTTGTAAATGTTTTCCTGCAATCATTCTTACAAGCTGCTTCAATTGTGAAGTAGCAATGCTATGAAAATAGAGAGGCGCTGCTTCCCGTCAAATGTCTCGTAAAAAAAAAGCAACCGTTTTAAAATTTCATAATAAAATTAAAATACTTTATTTTATATTGAAACAGAGAGGGAAAATATGTTTTAAAAACAAAAATGAAATCATTTTATACTTTATCAATATGGAAAACATTTGTAATATTCTTTTGGTTTCTTGAATTAGCATCATTCTTTTCCTCAGATAGTGTGTGTTTATTACCCCTGAGAAATAACTGGGGGAAAAAAATTAAGTCTGTTTTTCCCTTTATGGGTGGCTTTAAAGTTAATGGAAGTTACACCCACTCATACAGAGAGGAAATACATGAAAAAGAATATTTCTGTAAACTATCTTGGTTCTTTAATTTGGCAAAGACTGGGTTTTTAAGAATAATGTAGATGAGTTGCATGCCCTTTGAGGGCAAATAGCAAAAACAAACAAACAAACAAAAAAATTAACTCACTACCCTTCATCTCTCTGTTTTAGAAAAGATTGTTTTTGCTCAAAGGGAGTGAGACCATAAAATCTTATACATGATTTTTGAGCACTGCTTTTCTCAAAAGGGTAAACTGGTAGATGAACTTGAAGAGAAAGAAATGGACTTGATCATCGCTGGGACTCTTAATGAGAAAGCAATGGTTTGCAGTCGTCCAGAGGAAAAATAAGAATGTCAGAAAGCAGTCTAGTTCAGATTCACTTTGAAAAGTATGACTCCAGCTTCCTGAAATGTTTCTTTAGTTTTCTTGCTGACTTCTGCTTTTGTTGGCACTGTCAGATTTCTTTCTTGACTGTGTGGCAGTTAAGGACTTGAGAGATGACTGACATAAGCACTCACCTTAAATAGAGGTTTCACTAACCCTCTGACTGATGAACACTTGTCGTAACTATATATTATGACCTGTGGGTCGCTATTAAAGTATGTGACGTATAGTGAAAACAGACTAGCTGTAAAACATCCTTCAACTTTTGGTATATTATTATATTGGCTTCCTTATTGCTCAGTGTAGTGTCAGCACTTCTGTGACATTCTCTTGTATTATCCATGTTGTAATCACTGCTAACCCCAAATTTGCACTAGGTTGCAACTAAAAAAACAAAAAATACTTGTATGGGAAAACAACTTTGCAGGGGTGGGAGTGGATAGGGGTGGCAGGTCAACATTCCTTTTGTTGGTTTTTCATTCCACTGTGTACTGATAGTAGGAATTTTGTCTCAGTAAACGCAAATTAAACTAAACTTAGGATTTGTTATGATATTCCTGCTCTGTAAACTCTATTTATTCATTTGTGTTTTGCAGTCTTGTGGACTTAGGTGTCTTCTTTTCAGTTTTCTGATGTTCTTTTTAGAGTGAAATAAAACTGTTTTCTCTTTGATCTTGTACACCTTCTAAGCATTTGTATGCATCATGTTGAGATCCAGGGACACTGAGACATGGAATCATTGCTTAAAGCAATGAGGGCTACTTTAAAAAACAAAACAATGATTTATTAAAATGGTTTTTTGAGTCATAAAGGAAACATAGTACATATTCCTGTTTTATCCAGATCACCCATGGTTATCATTTGTGTTCACTGGTTTCCAAAAAAATGTTATAAGCAAATTTGGAAACTACTGACATATTTGTGATACATAAACTTTGTTTTAAATTTCCTTCTAACTATATATTTTAGATTATTTTTAATTTAAAAAAAGTGCTAAGGAGAGGATCACAGCATTTGCATCAAAAGCAACAGCCACTATTATATTTCTTTTGTTTAATTTTGAAGGTTCATGGTGTTATGGTCCTTTATAATATATTATGTAATCAATAGGACCTAGTGGTATGGATCTCTGGATTCATTTTCACCAGTTTCTTCTATTGCTCTGACTCCCCCAAGTCTAATATGATAATAGAATAAGTTACTTATAGAGTTCTCATATAATCCTTTCTGTGTATGTAGTCTCAGAACTTTCAGAAACCTAACAGTTTCTTGAAACAAAGATTAAAAGGAGAAATATACTTTAACCACATGTTATGAAGGTATGCTCTAGTGTGAGATAACTTTATCTGGATTAGTCTCCTTAAAGGCAGTGAAAAGTATGCTAAATTTTTTGTTCTCCATACTGTGGTATAAATCAAAGTACATCACTGATATAAAACCTCAACATGGGTAACTGGGCCACAGAGAGAAAGGTCCTCATGTTCTTGGTGATACTACAGAAAAGTCCTGGCATTGCAGAAAAATATACTTAGGTTTGAAGCCTCATAAGTGAGAGTGTTAGTGGCTCAGTCATGTCCGATTCTTTGCAACCCCATGGTATGTAGCCTGCAAGGCTCCTTCGTCCATGGAATTCTCACGGCAAGAATATTGGAGGGGTAGCCATTCTCTTCTCCAGGGATCTTCCTGGATCAAACCCAGGTCTCCTACATTGCAGGCAGATTCTTTACTGTCTAAGGAACCAAGGGAGCCCTAAAGCCTCATAGAATCCCGTTAAATCACTGAATTCCTCTCCTGCCTTTCCTCTCTGATACCTGCCATCTAACTTCCCTTGATATAAGGCTAATGAAAGTAACTTATCTGTTAGGATCATTTTGATAAAAACTGAGAAGTGAAGAGTTCTTTGCAAACCCAAGATGCAGTAAAAACTGTGATTAATAAAGAAGTCTTTAAGCTTCTTTATGAAAGAAGTTATAAAAAGAATTGAACAAATGTGGGCTCACCATATGCATTTATCCTTTCCCTTTGCAGCCTGGTGGCTGATGTGGTGGTATTCAACTCAGTTTTTAATATGGAGTCATTTCTCACTTCTATTGGAAAATTCATGAAGTTGATTCCTGATCACAGACCCAAGGATCTGGAAAGCATCATCAGACCCAAGTGCCAAGTTATTTACTTTCCCATCAGGTTTCCTGACGTGAGCAGGTCAGTGTGACTCTATTTTCAATATTCTGTCATAAATTATTCCCTAAATGTATAAAAATAGGTGCTATTCTTGCCAGTTTTAGCTTTTTCACATAAGCATGGTTAGAGAATTGAGTACTATCTCACCTTGCTGTGATTTATAAATCATGTGTCCAACCTATCGCTGAATGGTTAATTCCAATATTAAGTTCTTCCTTTCTTTTCTCTTATATTTGTTTGCCAAAGAAAGGTGCTTTGGCTTTTAACACTGACTGTTGTTTCTTCATTTGTTGTTTTGATACAGAAGTCATTGTCAAGCATATGTCTCAACCTTTTATTCAGCTTATTCCCAGTGGTTTATATGTGTAATAGTAACTCCTAAGTAAGTCAATGTTAAATTTTACTGCTTAAATTACTTTCATATCCCATGCTGTTTTTTCTGTTTTCTCCTTCTCCCATTTTTTATTATTTACATTATTTTAGTAAAGAATTTGTATTTTATGTTGGGTTGAAATGCATTTAATTGCTATTTCTTTTTCTCAGTCACTAAGGATATTTTTATTACCCTTATCGCTGGGCCCACCCTGAATTAGCAATAGATGATGTGGCTCAAAGGGAACATTCTAGAATTCCTTTTCACTTTTGATTAAACCTAGCAAAATTGTTTTTACTGCCACCAGAAATATATCCCCCTTGTGAATAGAAACTTTACTTCAGTCGGACTCATACTAGCTGGGGATGCTGCTGTTTTGTAACTTACTCTGTCCTTAAAAAAGAGCTCAGGGACAGCTGTTTCTTCCCCATCCTTGAAGGGAAGGCAGGAAACAATTTATTGTCCACGCATGCTGTGTGGGAGGTCGGCATTAGTGTCTATGTTCTGGACTCAGTTCACCCAGATTTTGCTGTGGGGACACCCACTCTTCCACACCCCTAATACTGATTTATTTGAGTCTTACTAGTTAATACTGCACTGAAGAAAATTCTGCCTAATACTGAATCAAGCTATGAGTCATAAAGTTTGTTAGACCACCTTGCCTAATCCTTATTTTCTGGACTTCAGAAAACAGAAGGCCAGAGAAGCAGACTGGCTTGTACTCACACTGTTGGTTGATGTCAGAGACGGGATTTAAATCTAGATTCTATGACTTTTGATTCAATTTTCTGTTTAGTTTCTAATCTTCCTATTAGTACAGGTTGCAAAAATATTTAATGATCTATTTACATTTTTGAAAACTGTAAAGCTAAGTGAAACTAAGATCACAGTAGATTTTCATATGTATGTACATGTATGTACATATGGTAAGTATTTATAATCCATAATTTTCATGTGTGATGAAAGAATGTCAACGTCTAAAAAACATGATGGTTATGCTTTAGCTCTGTCATTAGCTAGAATATAGCTTATACTTTAGGTCATACTTTTTAACTTTATTTTTGACATTCTTTTAAGTTTTTCATATAATAATATATCATTAAAATGTGCATCTTTAAGTGAATAGGTAGTTATAGTACATCTACTTTTTATTTCTATAGAATTTCAAATAAATAATGTTTTTCAAATTCATTTGCATCTGATATAGTCCTACAATATCCTATGTTTAATACACCTGTGGCAGTTGAATAGTTTATTAATTTGGACTGTATTACCATAAATAAATCTAGCTAAATGGAAGAAGGTTAAAAAATATTGTGGCCAAGATAACATTCATAAGCAAGGTCTTAGCCCAGAGTGTTATTAGAATTATTTTCAAATGGTAATTTGCTTTATCCAACCCAAACTCATATAGTGTAAGTAAGTGATTATTTGCATGAATGACAATCATTCTAATGCCTGCAGTCTTAAAAAGAGTATTATTTTGTTGAGATGTTGAAAAATATTTAGTAATGCCAAAGGCAAATAACCAAGGTGATTAAAAATAAAACGACTTTTGAATACTTCTACTTTCTCTCTATACAAATATTATAGTCATGGCAAAGTTGTATTTAATTTATAAACAAAGCAGAACATATACTTAAATGATTAATAAATGTACTATAATAATATATAATATAAGGGTTAATAATCAGGGAAGGGAAAAAGCCATATTTCAGCAAAGTATAGGAGGACTTCTAAAGTTGATAATTGTTCAAACTCAGAACATCCAACATTGAGCTTGAAATCCAATATTGAGCTTATAGTACCTGCTGTTACTTGTTGCCTTCCTTACCCTTACACTGCCTCATTCTCAAAGGCCAGAAAAATAGTAGCAAGGAAGAATATTCACTTGAAAATATTTCATTATATGTATTAAAACATTTTGGGAAGAGAGAGGTCTTAAATACCGTAGTTAGGCATGCACATATTTCAGGCTTGACCACCCCTGGTGGCTCAGAAAGTAAATAATCTGCCTGTAATGCAGGAGACCTGTGTTCAATCCTTACATCAGGAAGATACACTAGAGAAGGAAATGGCAGCCTACTCCACTGTTTTTGCCTGGGAAATCCCATGGACAGAGGAACCTAGAGGACTGCAGTCTGTAGGTTCAACAAAGAGTTGAAACAACTGAGCAACTAACGCTTTCACTTTCACTACTAGCCCTGTAACCCATGCAAGTATAAAGACCTTGAGTTTAGGTTATGATTATATTTACCTTATCACCCCATAGGCATGATGTAGCAATTAAATGAAATAATATGTGCCAAATGTCCAACCTGGCACATAGCAGAACCTTAATAAAGATTGTGTGGGATGTGGCTCAGATGCTCAGTTGTGTCTGACTCTTTGCAATGCTATGGACTGTGGCCTGCCTCTGTGGACCTCTGTCCACGGGATTCTCCCAGCAAGAAGACTGGAGCGGGGTGCCTTTTACTCCCCCAGGGCATCTTCACGACCCAGGGATCAAACCCATGTCTCTTCTGTCTCCTGCATTAGCAGGCAGACACTTTACCATTAGCGCCACCTGGGAAGCCCTTAATAAAGATTAATTCATCTTATTAACTCCTTCGTCCCCATTGTTTTATAAGTGAAAGTGAAGTCATTCAGTCTTGTCCAACTCTTTGCGACCCCATGGACTGTAGCCTACCAGGCTCCTCTGTCGTGGGATTCTCCAGGCAAGAGTACTGGAGTGGGTTGCCATTTCCTTCTCCAGGAGATCTTCCCAACCCAGGGATCGAACCGGGGTCTCCCGCATTGCAGGCAGACGCTTTACCATCTGAGCAACCAGGGAAGACTCTCATTGTTTTATACCTAGCACATTTATTGCAACCTGAATAAAGAGGACTGTCTTCCATTTCTCCCTCTCGTAACATGTGATAGCAGAGAAGTATTCTGCCAAAGGAACAGTCTAATATAAATAAGGAAATTCCTTTATATATTCTTATCACCCTAATTTAAGCAGCCGTTTGGCCTTACCAGAACCAACTATGCACTGATGGTAAGGAGCCAGCTCATCACTTCCATTCTTCTCATCCTAATTTTGCTCCTTCTTTTTCCAGTTGAACTTCCATATTCTGTCACTGTACCTCCTTTCTTGTGTATACTCTCAAAGCTTTTGCACCTTTTCTTTTTTCTTTGATCAGGAAAAATCCTCCAGCCATACCTACTAGCCCACTCTAAATTCATGACGCCTAAATCTAGATGGACACTTCAAACTGGATGGCAAGTATACCATGCTTCTCATCTTATAGATAACTATTTATACATTTTCCTTTCCTTATAAGCTTTTAATACCAAATCTTCAGACTTCCTTCTCAGGTAATGACTGAAAAAATAGAAGCAGTCAGAAGAGAATATCTTCACACTGCCACCATCACATCTACCCAATTATGTGCTTCTGGGTGCATTTTTTTTTTTAATCTTCACACCTATAACTATGGATGGACTGACCTTGCTTCTGTCTAAGGTCCATCTCCACTTCTTTGTGGGAGCCCATCCTCCTTGCTTACCTAAAAAGTACTTTTCTAGTAATTTTTTGTCTCTGACCTGCATCATCCATTTTCTTCTTTTCTGGATGGTTCCTGTTAGCATACAAAAATGCCATTTGTTTTACATCTTAAAAATATTTTCTTTTGATTCCAGTTCTTTCTCTGCTACTGCTCATTTCTTTCTCTCTCTTAATAGCAAAACCTCTAAAAAAATCATTTTTTTTTTTTTTTTCAGTTTCATTCCCACTGTTCTCTCTTGAAGCTGCTCCACTGAAACTGTTTTTGTCAAGGTCACTGATGACTTCCATGCCTGTGGTCAGTTCTCATTCCTCATCTTATGTTACACATCAGCAGCATGGGACACACTGTGACATAGTCTTCAAGGTGGCTCCTAGGACACAGGTTCTGCTTCTCAGGATTGTTGCTGGTTTCTCAATATGACTTTGATCTTTAGCTTTGGACTGGCCTTTAGCACTCTTGAAACTGAAGGGATTAATGGAGGAAGAGCCCAGGATTGAAATGAGAAGAAAAGATGAGAGTCAGAAGGTCATCAATGAGAGAATTATCCTGTGGGACAAAGGGAAGAGAGTTTTAAGGAGATGGCTTAGGCTTAAATGCATACTCAGTCATGTCCGACTCTTTGCAACCCCAATGGACTATACCAGCCAGGCTCCTCTGTCATGGGATTATCTCGTCAAGAATACCGGAGTGGGTTGCCATTTCCTCTTCCAGGGGATTTTCCTGACCTAGGGATTGAACACACATCTCCTATGTCTCCTGCCTTGGCAAGTGGATTCTTTACCACTGAGCCACCTGGGAATCCCTTTAAGGAGATGAGCGGTAGTTAATTCAGAGGAGTGAGATTAAATAAAGTGATGACTAAAGCTATCATTGAATTTGACAATTAAAGGGACAGTGGTACCCCACCCTGCATTCTGTTAACTCACAATAAAATTTCATAATTCTTTTGGTAGCCAGAGAAACAGACTTCAAGTCTAAATGAGATCTCTTTTTCTTTTTGTCTCCATGTCTCTCTTTCTCTTTCTCTCTCACATTTAGGCCCTGCTTATTTTAAAAATGAAGACACCAGGGCCCAGAGACGTTTAGTGTCTTCTGGTAATCACACAGCTCGATAGAGACAGGAACAGGAATTGAAACTAGAACTCCTATCTCAAAACCTCCATCCAGTGTTCAGTCCATCACTTATTGTAAATGCAGTTTCGGAGGTCCTGATTATCTGATTTTTCAGCTGACAGCAGATTAACAGCATCAAATTGGGGGTGCGATAAAGGCAGGCTCACTGACAGCAGTAAAAAGTGACAGCTGACTGACAGCTTGACAACAAGGGAGGAGAGAGATAAACTATTAAAAAAAATACATGAGAAGTGAAAAAGCATAGCAGCCTGGAGCCATTGTAGGGCAGGGCAGGCAACTCTGCATACTGAAGAACCCTGCAGACATTTCTCCATGATTGTACAGCCTGTACATCTAATAGATGACTGTGATTTATTAAGAAAGGTTAAATGGTAACCAGTAAATTCTCTTTAAAAATATAGGGAAATTCATAACCTACTTTTGGCAGAAATTATAAATGACAGCAAATGAAGCTAAATGTCATGTCTTACTCTAGGATGTACATGAGTCATATTCACCTAAAGGAAGATAATAAACATCTGACCCTTTTCCATGCAGTTGCAGTGTTGTAAGCTTAAGTGAGTGGGAAACATTTCAGTAAGCTACTTCTTTTCGGATCTTTCTAACTGAAGCTTTTTCATGCACCAGTTCTCCCTTTGCTGTTAGGGTGTTTATATTGGCTTCCTTGAAACTGAAGGCATCAAAGCCTGCCAGATGATCAGTAGTCAACAAAACTGATTTTGTCGTATTAATACCCTGTCTTAGTCCTTTTGGTCTGCTATAACAAATGTGCTGGGGAGTAGCCCCGGTGGATCCAGGGATATTCAAAGCGGGGATGGAGCGGGTGGATAGGACAGGATAGGAGAGAACAGGATAGCTCAGGATAGAATAGTATAGTAGGAAATTAGTGGAAGAAAAGGAGGCTGAATAACTTGGTTTACGTGGAAAACCAATAAAACCTCAAGACAAAAGGCTTGCACCATCTACATTAGGCCACGGGCGTCGGTTTGAATATCAGAGAGTGCCCTGCCCTGGGCTCTCTCTCTTACTGATCTTAGCAGCCTGGACAGGTAAGTAGACATGGCGAGCCTCCATGCCCCAGATGGGAATTCAGCCGAAAAAGGGGAGAAAAAGAAAAGAAGGACATGGGGAAGCCCAGTGTCGTCGGTGCAAGACTCCAAAAGAGCAGGTTTATTTTTCAAAATCAGCTTATATACCCCAAGTTGTACATAATGGAATATGCAGAGTTATACAGGGGTAGCAGTCCTGACCCTCATTGAGACAAGGCTTTCTTTTTCGCATACTCTCCTGTTACAAAAGGTCTCAGGTGGTTTACATTATCTTTTGGCCAAGAGGCCTGTTAACATTTCTATGGCTCTCTTCTGATGAGGTTTTGTTAACCAGAAGACTCATTTGTGTTAACCTTTCCAAAGTCTGAATGCCACTCTCAGAAAACACTAAATAAAAATACAGCAATTTGTAATAAAAGGAAGTACAGTGATTTATAGCAAAAGAAAAAGTAATTTACTCAAAAGTTTAGTATTGCTAACATCAAAACTACTATATATCCTTTTCCATATCCCATTTATTTGATTACATCTTCCTGGGTGCCTGATAGATAAAAATAAGGAGGTCTGGCAGCAATCATTGAGTCAACTGTGAAATCCTGTCACCAATATGAATTTGAAAAGGCTCTGAAACTTAAGATACTTTAAGGCTTTTGTGCCCCTCACAGTTGGGAGGGTGTGAGTAATTTACAAGCTTGAGAAGGTCAGGGGAACTTGTTAGGCAGGCTAGAGCTTTATCAAAGGGGGGTTGGGCTGAAACACTCCTTTAAAATGCAGAAGGCCAAAGCCTTGAATTAACTTTTTCCAGAGAAAGTCAGCAAATAATGGGAAAACAGACAAATTCTTATTTTGGGGGGTACATGTTCAGGAAAAACCAGGGAGAAATCCGATGACTCAAATTGCCCTGCCATCTGAGTTTGCCACGTGACCCTGTCACAGGTGGGATTCCTCACTCTGGCTCCCGACAACCATGGATTGGGTGGCTAGTAAACAACAGAAATTTATTTTTCACATTTCTGAAGACTGAGACGTCCAAGATCAAGGCACTGGCAGATTAGATGTCTTGTGAAGGCCTGCTTTCTGATTCATAGATGGCTGTCTTCCCACTGTGTTCTCACATAATGCAAAGGGCAAGGGAACTCTCTGTGGTTTCTTGCATAAGGGCACTAATCTCATTCATGAGGGCTCCACCCTCATGACTTAATCACCACTCAAAGTCCCATGTCTCTTAAAAGTGTCATATTAAGAGTCAAGATTTTGACATACGAATTTTGAAGAGATAAAGACTTTCAGCTTGTAGCATGCCAAAAGATAGATAGATGTGATCTCAAGACTTAGTGAGCTAAGACTTATGACTAGGAGGAAGACTAATCTTGTTAAAGGATATAGGTTAGATTGAAAATTAAGGAATTTTTACTTCACATTTCTTTTTTTTTAATTTGTTCATTATATTTTTGGTCCTCATTTCTGCGTGAAGGCTTTCTCTTCACAGTGGATATCATCTACTTCAAATACCATTCAGTTGGATTAAAGGCAGAGAGAAAGCTCAGGCTCTCAAGGCTGGATGCTTATATGTATTTGTCACTTGCCTGCCTTCTCTATTACATTTTATTGTGAAAAATGGGGGCTACTCTTCACTGCCATATGTGGGCTTCTCATTGTGGTGAATTCTCTTGCTGCAGAGCACAGTCTCTAGGTTCACGGGCTTCAGTATTTGTGGCTCGTGGGCCCTAGAGCTTGCAGACTCCAGTAGTTGTGGTCTACAAGCTTAGTTTCTCCATGACATGTGGCATCAGTGATTGAACCCATGTCCCCTGCATTAGCAGGCAGATTCTTTATGACTGCATCACCAGGGGAGTTTACTGTGCATTTCAAGAAGGCAGATTTCACATAGAACTCCATGGTGCTGATGACGTGTGATAGAGAGGGAAAAAAAATGGAGCAGTTCTACAGCTTACTGAGCTGGATATTGGCTAAAGGAAACCAGTATTTTCCTACTCTAGATCATGTAGCTGTCATAAAAGCAAATCCTAGTAGAGCTAGAGAATTTTACATATCCAGGCCTTTGTGCAAGTCTCAGTCTTATAAAATCAGAACATCTGAGGAATCTGCAACTTGCTTTCTGACAATGTCATCTTCAGAAAGTAGAGCTAACTGTAACAGCTAACCTTCCTGAGTCTTAATTTAGCCCGACATTATGCTAAGTATATTATACACATCTTAGCATAATATTCTCCCAACAATTCTAAAAGATAACTCCATTTATATTTGAAGAAAGCCGGCCATAAAGAACATAAGTAACTTTTTGCCTCATGCAGATAGTAAAAGTATAGCCAGAAATCAAACATATTTTTTACCCTGTTTTGAAACCCAACCTCTTAACAGGTTTTTTATACTACCTGTCCTCAAAAGAGAGGTTTTGGGGCTGGATTGGCTTTGGCTTATTACTGTTTAGTTGTAAATGTGTCCAACTCTTTTGTGACCCCATGGACTGTAGCCCGCCAGGATCCTCTGTCTATGGGATATTCCAGGCAAGAGAACTAGTGTGTTTTGCCATTTCCTTCTCAGGGAATCTTCCTGACTCAAGCGTCAAATGTGTGGCCCTTGCCCCATCTCCTGAAACGGCAGGTGGATACTTTACCACTGAACCCCCGAGGTTGACTGTGCTATGCTTAGTCACTCAGTTGTGTCTGACTCTTTGGGACCCCATGAACTGTAGCCCACCAGGCTTTTTTGTAACAGTACTGGGGTGGGTTGCCATGCCTTCCTCCAGGACTAGGGTTGACTCAGTTCAGTTCAGTCGCTCAGTTGTGTCTGACTCTTTGCGACCCCATGGACTGCAGCATACCAGGCTTCCCTGTCTATCACCAACTCCCAGAGCTTGCTCAAACTCATGTCCGTCGAATCGGTGATGCCATCCAACCATCTTATCCTCTGTCGTCCCCTTCTCCTCTTGCCTTCAGTGTTTCCCAGCTTCAGGGTCTTACTAGTGAAGAACAAATGATTTATATAAGAGAACTGATAGCACATTGAATGAAAGAGATCATGTCATGGTAATGTTATGAAAGAAGGGATTCAAGGTCTTAGAAATCAGATTTTTAAAAGATTGAAGTTTTGAAAAAGAGGACACCTGAAAAGGAATGGTCAACTTTTAAAGCAAAAATATTCATTGAGTGTCCTAATGGAGAACTTAAAGCTCAACATTCAGAAAACGAAGATCATGGCATCCGGTCCCATCACTTCATGGGAAATAGATGGGGAAACAGTGGAAACATTGTCAGACTTTATTTTTCTGGGCTCCAAAATCACTGCAGATGGTGACTGCAGCCATGAAATTAAAAGACGCTTACTCCTTGGAAGGAAAGTTATGACCAACCTAGATAGCTTATTGAAAAGCAGAGACATTACTTTGCCAGCAAAGGTCCGTCTAGTCAAGGCTATGGTTTTTCCAGTGGTCATGTATGGATGTGAGAATTGGACTGTGAAGAAGGCTGAGCGCGGAAGAATTTGAACTGTGGTGTTGGAGAAGACTCTTGAGAGTCCCTTGGACTGCAAGGAGATCCAACCAGTCCATTCTGAAGATCAGCCTGGGATTTCTTTGGAAGGAATGATGCTGAAGCTGAAACTCCAGTACTTTGGCCACCTCATGCAAAGAGTTGACTCATTGGAAAAGACCCTTTTGCTGGGAGGGATTGGGGGCAGGAGGAGAAGGGGACGACTGAGGATGAGATGGCTGGATGGCATCACGGACTCAATGGACGCAAGTGTGAGTGAACTCCAGGAGTTGGTAATGGACAGGGAGGCCTGGCGTGCTGCGATTCATGGGGTCGCAAAGAGTCGGACACAACTAAGCAACTGAACTGAATGGAAAACTGTCTGTGAGGCCGGAAGTGTGAATCCTGGCCCTGTCCCTATCCAGTGGGCTTAGGAGAGAAGCTCAACCCAAGTTCAACTCACTCCTTCTGAAAAGGACATCATCCTTTTCCTGACTTGAGGAAGAATGAATAATTTTCAGAAAGAATTCTCATAGGTTGAAATTTTACCTAAAGAAGCCGACTAGGAAGAGTACGTCAAAGAAACAGCTAGAGGCACATACTATTATTCCATGTCTAAGAAAACTCTTCTTAAAAAAATTTCTAGCTATCTTGCCATTTATCCAAACTCTCTTCTCTTACAAGCTAAATTGTAGCCTGACACCTGTCTTACAGGGCCAGTCCCCGGTCTGTCGTATTAGGTAAGGATGGGGTTGCCCACATCTGCGCAGCATCAGACTTTTCTTCCATCTGTCTCTTCTGCAGGATTTGGCACTGAGGGGGTAGCCATGATTTCTATGTGACTCGATCATCCCCACCCCCAACAGATTGGACCATGAGAATGGATTGTAGAAATACAGTGAATTACACAGCAGCATCCCCTATCCTCGAAAAAGATCTTGTTTTTCCAAGGAATTCCATCAGGGAGCTTCACAGTAGATACCATCTACTTCAAATGCCATTCCGTTGAATTAAAGGTGAAGAGAGATAAAGGCTCAGGCTCTCAAGGTTGGATGCTTGTATGTATTTGTCACTTGCCTGCCTTCTCTATCCTGTTATAATGTGAAAAATGGGTTTATTTTTTAATTGTGGTTTCATATAATTCATGTAAAAAGATCAAGTGTATGTTTCCAGTGGTGACCTTAAAAAAATCATTTATTTATTTTTTCATGAGGGGATGAAGAGATACTGTACCTTAGGATTGAAGTTTGGACTTGGAAATAATTGAAGTATGCATACTTTGGATTGAGAAATATTTGCTTGTCTGTTTCAATGCAAAGAATATAAGTATTAACCTCACTGTGATTATTAGGACAAAATTTTGTTTCTGTGAGCATTTCACTATTTGCATATTTGTATTTTCCAAAATATTGGGTTGTCAGAGTTACCATAGACAAGAGTGAATTTTACCTGTGAGATTTCTCATTTCCTAGATTTTAGTTTCTCAGTTGTTGTTGAATTGCTAAATTGTGTCGGACTTGTTTGCGACCCCATGGACTGAAGCCTGTCAGCTTCTCTGTCCGTGGGATTTCCCAGGCAAGAATACTTGAGTGGCTTCCCATTTGGAAGTTGGGTTATATGAAAAGCACCTCTGCTTTCCTCCTTGTATTTTTGACAGCAAACAAGGGAGGAGGACAATGTCGGTCATTTGGAATAATCTCATTCATTGAAACTAAGAATTTCTCTGCACATTTCTCTCCCCCTTTTCCCATGCAGCTAAAATGTGAAACCAAAACAGAGGTTTATGGACTTTGCCTACTTTAGAAAGGAAAAATGGAGAATTTTAAAAACAGTGTGAAAACTTTAAATGAAAACGCTCAGGCTGTGCAAACAAAGGCGAGGAGCCTAAGGGCTTTTTGAAGAATTCTTATTAAAGAAAACACTATTTTACATTGCAAAGCAGATGTGTCAGAAAACAACAGCAGATCTGTAATTTGAGAATTTGTGGATTGATAGGACAGAAGGCAGCCCCCATGGCTCCCCACTGAAAACTTTCTGCTTTCTGTAGTTAAGAGTTTTGCTTCTGGGGGAGTTGCCAGAAAACACCTTAATCATCTTACCACATGTGGGTCATATTTCTCAGTTATTTTAAGAAAGTATAGTATTAGATGAATTAGTAAAACTATTGCCTTTGCTCTGTGAAATAATGAAGTGGGTATTCTTGAATATTAATTTAGGTCTGAAGTAGAAGAAAAGTTTTGCTTTCATAAATTTAAACATATCCATATTTGCTTACAATTATTTTGGTGCTCCAAAATGAATGCAAAAATGTGTTTCTTTTGAAAGTCATTAAAACATTTTTTTAATAGAATCAGTGTACTAAAAGAAAAAGTTTGATAAATCACTCCAGTGTTCAGTATTACTCACTGTCAAGAAATCTCCTTTATGTCTAATGCAAATATTTCATGCTTCATTATATTGTAACCATCTTCCTTTTCCTCTAAGAGAAGAAAGTTTGATTTCTCCATATATGTGTGTGTGTGTGTGTGTGTATGTGTGTGTGTGTGTATATATATATATATATATGCCTCTGTTGGCTTGAAGTTAATAGGACACACTTGCTTATTTAAAGTGTACTTTTTAATGAAATTAGTATTCATGTTCATGCCTAATTATCACAGATTTCTTTTCTCTTGTACTTTAGATAACAACAGTAACGTCACCAAAAAAAAAGCCCTCTCAATTCAGCAGCAACAAAAAAAGCCTATCCTTTGATTATAGGATGATTTACCTCTGTTTTCCTCAAGTGTAGAGAACATTTGACATGATTTTACATCAGAGATTTGATGTACATTTTTTACTTTCTCCCAGTTCTGTCCTAAGAGATTTGGGAGGTCAGAAGCAAAGGTCACAGATCACAGGAGAAAGAAATAACTAAAAACCCAAGAATATTCTCAGGGACTGCATCATCAACTCAAAGGGAGTCATGGAGCAGGGCTTCTGCAAAATAGGATAAATATCATGCAATAAACTCAAACCATGGTTGAGGGGAATTCAGTGAAAGGTCTACTTAGACTCTCTTTTCCTCTTCAGACTTAAAGGGCATCTCTAAGCTTTCCATCTGGAAGAGGAATTGGCAGCCCACTCCAGTATTCTTGCCTGGAGAATCCTGTGGACTGAGAGCCTAGTGGGCTACAGTCAATGGGGTTGCCAAGAGTTGGACAAGACTTAGTAACTCAACAGCAACAAAAAGCTTTCCATAGCACAATGAATGATCATTATTAGCACAAAGCTGTCAAGCAAGAACAAATTGTGTTATATACTCTGTTTGTTATAGGAGGGCTGTATGACTCTTTAGAAAGATTTCAAGTGAATTACTTTGGTGTTTTAAAAATCAAACTTTGGTTTTCTTTCTAAAATCACTTATTCAAATCATTCCATTCTGGGGAGTGCTGAATTAATGATGAGAGTCAGCAGTGTGGTATACAGAGATTCTAGTTTGGCTTATACCACTTATCACCACCATTCAGCCTAAAGTAAATATCTTGCCTTCCAGAGCGTCAGTTTTCCCGTCTGTAAAATGGAAATTGAAATCATACCTGTGTCTTAGGCTTATTATGAAGATTGAGCCAATTGCTACCATATGCTGACTGAGCTCAGTGCCTACGACCTAATCAGTGTTACATAAATGTTAGTGGTTTTATTATTTTTACCATTATCACCATTGTGATTTTCTGTTGACAGGATTTTAGAAAAGTTTGCCTATTCAATATGACTCCAAGCTCAAACATAAGGGAGTTGAGGACTCCCTTCAGTAGGGTTCTGAAAACCCTAGCAATTTTATAGAATACCTGAGGATCTTAAGTTTACTACTAATGCAAATGAAGATAGGGACTGTTTTATATCTTGTCAATCCACATGACAACAGCCAAATGCAATAATGTAGCTGTGGAAGGATGCAAGAAGGAAAGACGCGTGTGCTGCTGTCCACATCTGCATAGCACCTATAAAATATATACATTTCTTGCGGTACTGGTGTGTGGAATGGTGGGAAGGTACAGAAGGCACTTTAGTTGTTTAGTGTTCCTTTAAAGAATACTGGAGTTGTTTCAGAAACCTTGCCATTAAAAAGATAAACAATTTGGAATGTACCATTCAACAAGAAGCTACTAGAATAATTTCTTAGCCGGAATGGCTTATTTCAAAGAAATTCCAGATAAAAAAGTTTATTTTATAGGAAAGTCTTTAAAAATGCATTTTGGAGTAATTGGATACAGTAAAATATACTTAACAGTAATTTAATTCTTTGAGATTTTATTCATGCTATTCATCATTTATTAAAATCTGGTTATTTGCATAACTTCAAAATGGGTATAATAATACATAGTCTACAAACTAAAAGGGTTAATGAGCCCAGTATATTATAGGCTCAAAAAAAATGATAGTCATCTGTGGACAAAGCCCCAATTGAAATATGTCTAGAAATAGGCAGTTGAGAGTCTTTAAGAGCTCTTAAGTTCAGCCAGTCTTACTGGACACTTAACTATAGGAAAATATGATTGACCGTAAAAGACAGTGATGGCTTAGCAAAAGAATGTGTTAACAGAAGAGCTGCAATCTGCATGAAATATATGATACATGGAAGCATAAGGTTCAAGAATCAGAAGAAAAGGAGAAGAGATGTTGAATCTAGAAGATGAGTCATAATAGAAGTATGCTCTCTTGAAGAGGAGAGAAAATTCACCATGCCATTATTAAAACATCATCCCTATGAATCCAACCCCCTTTGCTGTGATTCTGCAATCACCAAGCAATATTCTGTTTATTACTGCATCCTTCCAAGCAACTTAACTCCAGAAACTAGAATCCTCAATGTGACAAGTGAATATCTGGATATTGGAAAGGAATGTTCTCTGGAACTCATAAATTATGGCTTTTAATAACAGTAAGAGAAAAAATGCTTGTATGGTAAATACAAGGTATTTTGGGATGTAAAGATATATAAAGCAAGGTATTTAGTTGTAAGAATTTTGTAGAAATGATAGGAATGGTCAGGTGACTCCAAGTATAAGTTAGAAAAAAACAGTACTTTCTGTCATTTGAGTGGAGCCGTAAAGACCTGACTAAGCTTTGGGCATAATAGCATCATTTATCAAGTGCCTTTTCTGATCATGGACTTCCCTGATAGCTCAATTGGTAAAGAATCCACCTGCAATGCAGGAGACCCAGTTCAGTTCCTGGGTTGGGAAGATCCTCTGCAGAAGGGATAGGCTACCCACTCCATTATTCTTAGTCTTCCCTTGTGGCTCAGCTGGTAGAGAATCTACTTGCAATGCGAGAGACCTGGATTTGATCCCTGGGATGGGAAGATCCTCTGGAGAAGGGAAGGGCCACCCAAGCCAGTATTCTGGCCTGGAGAATTCCATCGACTGTATAGTCCATGGGGTCACAAAGAGTTGGACATGAGTGAGTGACTTTCACTTCACTTTCTGAGGATAAACTTTATATATATTATTTCTAATCTTTACCCACCCCCACAAGCTAGGTACTATTATGTTCATTTTGCAGTCAAGAAAAGTGAGGTTCAGAAGGTTAAGCTTGCCTGAAATTGTATAGCTACCCAAACTGTCTGATTCCAATATGCTACCTGATTAATCATGTTATTTCTCGCTGTGATGGAAAGGTGAGATAGAATGACTATGAGAGCATGTTATGAAAAGAGTCGCTACACCCAGGTACACCCAGGTTTGTGACAGTGAATGATCACTGCCACAGAAGAGAATAACTGGAACCTAGAAGAAAATAACTCTCTTTGTCTTAACTGGGTGAAGAGGTTGGAAATGGGAATTAAGGTCAAGGAATTTGAACTTTAGCCTATAATCATTTAGGAGCCATGTCTAGATTATAAAATGGGGAATTTGGAATTGACATATGAATATCAGTGGGATAGGCAATAAGAAGCAGAGAAACAAGTTAAAAAACTACTAAAATAGATTACTGAAGACTTGGACAAGGAAAGTGGTTTATGGATGAAAAAAGGAAATGCACATAATTATGCTGGATGTAGACCTGGCAAGTTGGTGGGCCAGCTTACTGGATGGAGGAGTGGTCAGGGATAATCTTGAAGTACTGACCATAGTGACTAGGAGAATAACCATTCTGTTGGAATCGAGAACTAGATTTACTTAGCTAAAGATGGCAAATTCATGGAGTTACATATTGCGTCTGAGATGTTGGTGGGTCATTTGATAGAGCTGACCAGGAGAAAATGTCCTCTCTTACCTCAGTGTCATCATTTAGAACCTCATGTGGTTTGTTATATTGACCCAGTTTTCTAGAAATTTTGCTCTTTCCTTTGGCATATTTGGTACAGCTCAAGTTTATTTCTTCCCAAATCCAAGATATCTGTTTTTTGTCATTTGTTACTGTCTTATGAAAATCAAGTGTAGCATTTGTAAACATCAGATCTACTGAAGTCTTTCATTTCTGGATAAGCAGGAGTATATTGACTTAATTTTCCCTTTGACTTCTCAGAATTTAATAACTGAACTTTGATCCCTTTGGACTGGAAATCCTGAGATCAGGTACTATATGGTGGTGTGTGGTGTAGTGCCTAAGAAAATTGAATTTGATGTCAGAGCTATCATCTCTTCTGCTAACCAGTTGGCTGATGTTGAGAAAGTTGTTTGACCTCTTCTACCTCATTCCCCCCTGTCCCTACCCCACCGCCCATCTCATCTGCAAAGTAGGGAGAGTACTAGCAGTCTCATTGGTTTGCTATGAGAGTTAAATGAGGTCCTGGATGTCAGGTGCTTGGTAAAATGCTTGACGCATAATAAGCCTTAAATAAATGCTAATTGTTGTTATTGGCTTTAATTTGTGTGTCCTCACCATATCTTTGGTGCTTTCATTAACATATGTGGGAGTTCTTTAATCTTCTGGAGAGCCACAGCTGTGCCCTCAGTTGTAGTCCAGAACGTCTTTAATAATTTTAGGATCATCAGATCATTTTGCTTGTCAATGTCCACTATTCTAAAAGCCACTGTTGCTTGCTCTAGTACTGATTTGTCTTTGCCATGCTGGACTGCATACCAAAATTCTACTTGGAAATATTGCTAAGAATATCATATCCAAGTAGTATTTTGTGTGTATACTCTTGTCACGTGTGTTGTGGGTCTTTTGTACCTCTGACATAATATGAGGTAAGTCACAGACCTCTCTCACATCTAATAAGGTTTGTATTATTACCTGCTATCTACAAAGGTGCTTTGTGAGTGATTAGAAGTCATAAGCTTTCCTTAAGTTTAATTGTTTCTGTTCTTACTGTATTTGGTTCAATGTTATCTACAAATTTATTTTTATTATTAAGTGTTTCTATAAAACTAGTCCTTAATTAAATAATTGTCACGTTTTGTTTTGGATGATTCCAATTTTTTATATCAGTACTATTAAATATATGGAACCTTAAAAATTAGCAAACCTAGTAGTGAGAATTTAATATAAGAAATCTAGGTATAATTTTCTTTAATTAAAGATAAACTCATTAGTTGTACAAATACTTACCTCTCTTATGGTTTTGCCTGTTTCTCTGAACTGAGAGATCTTGGTCCTGTTCCACAGGCACCAGGAAAAGAGAATGGCACACATGCTTCCCTCAATCTCCCTCTTGGCTACACACTAAAATTCATATATACATTCTTAGTGAGTATCAAGAGCAGAAACACATTTTGGCATTTCTTCTCTCTTATATGAAATGTTCTTGGGTATCCATAGAAATATATTACTTGTTGGAAGTTCAGTTTCCAGTCCAGTATTTCCTGTTCCCATCAGGTTAGTCTAAGTTCATGGATATGGCTGGCAACTCTAAATTCATTTACATGTAGAGAACTGATTGATCTGTTTGGGACACCCATCTCAGTCCAACCCAATATACTTCTGCTCTGTTGATGTCCAGCACAGACCAAGTGATTGTATAATGAGAGAGAGGATCTATTCAAAGCTACCACATCCCTTGTTATAATACCAAAACTTATTTTATAATACCAAATCTGAAAGTACTTACTATAATTATTTTCCACTAGTTAAAAAGGGGGCTTCTGTCTCAGGTTATGAAGATGGATTTGAAAGAATACAATCAAAAAACAATGGGAAAGGAGAATATCAGGATTAAGTGATGAATCCCATTGAAAATAGAAGACAAGGAAGAGAATGAGCTAAAAAAATTCATAGGTTTTAAAATTACTGGACTGTTAACTGAAATAGCACAATTAGAAATGTCAAACACATTTGTATGGGGACAAATTTGTTTTGTTTTCAATTTTAGGCAGTTGGTATTTTTATGAAAAATAGAACTAGAACTTTCCAGAGCTGGAAGAGTACCTAAGAAATAAGAACTTCAGAAATCTTCTTGTCTTAATTCCTTTGTTTAATACCTAGGAAAACTACAGCAGAGAGGTTTTTACCTGAAGTTACAGCTAGTGACATAGTCACAATTTGGATACCACTTGAAAAAACTCATGAGGTGATTAGAAATGTGTGACCAGGGCTCTTCACTGTATTAGTAATATTAGTAGGGTAGGATTAATCATCACTGATAACATAGATCAATTTCATCAGTAGTAAATGGTATGCAGAAATTTCTTAGAAGAGTCTCAAACATTTCAGTTGCATAGGAACTTGTTGCTATTTTCACTGAGCATATCTAGCTGTCCTATCTATAACTCATTTTGAGATGAAAATACATATGACTCAGCCAACTCTATTTGCTTATAACATATTTTGCTTTTCCAGTAAACACTGGGCTTTTCATATAAACCTTATTCTAGGAGTGAAGAATAGGAGTTTCCAGCTTTTAAAGCTCAGAACCTGAAAATGATTTTCCATTCTTTTCTGGGACTTGGTGTCTCAACTTCTGAATGAACCAATATTACATACAACTATCAGATTTGTATGCTTCTCTTTGTATAAATTACCTATCCTTTATGATTAGAAACTTTTCCTATACATTTCCTTCATTTCTCTCTGCAGAGGATATTGGAAATGTCTAGTGCATGGTGGTGTTGGTGCTGTGCCCATTCTCCTTCTTCCTTAGGGCTATCAGATGAATCTTCCTTTTTTCTTTGAGTCCTCTTTGGATAGCTGGCTGATACTTCTTGGGGTGAGCTATGGATTAGTTCAAAGGACACCAGAGTGAGGGTTGGAGATCAGGGAAGAGTCTCATGTATTATAGGAGGACATGGTGCAGGGGAAGAACATAAAGTTATGAGTCACACCTGGGTGATTTTCAGTCTTGGCTCAGCCACTTTCTAGATGTCAAATTGGTTGAATTATGTTACCCTTTCTGACTTTTAGTTTCCCTAACATTAAATCATAGAGTTGATATAAGGAAAAAGTGAGAGAGAACACAGATAAAGTGTTTTGCCCAGAGTATGGTATATACTCAGTGTCCACCTCCCTGCCCTTCCCCTGTGTGAGATCAGACTTGCTACTCTGTTACACTTTATCAGTTTTAGTTGCCACTCACAGGCCTCTGAATTGACCTGTTTGTGTTGCTACCTGAATTTCTGATGCTTGTGGTGATTAGTAAAGAATGTAAGGTTTAATTTGCTCTCCTATGGGTAATCCATGCACCAATATAATGTTGAGTTGTTTTTTCCATCTCTTCTCATGACTTAGTTCATTAAAATAACTTCATGTAATGTAAGTCCTTCAGTTCAGGTCAGTTCAGTTGCCCAGTCATGTCTGACTCTTTGCGACTCCATGAATTGTAGTGCACCAGGCCTCCCTGTCCATCACCAATTCCTGGAGTTCACTCAAACTCACGTCCATCGAGTCGGTGATGCTATCCAGCCATCTCATCCTCTGTCGTCCCCTTCTCCTCCTACCCCCAATCGCTCCCAGCATCAAGAGTCTTTTCCAATGAGTCAACTCTTCACATGATGTGGCCAAAATATTGGAGTTTCAGCCTCAGCATCATTCTTTCCAAAGAAATCCCAGGGCTAATCTCCTTCAGAAGGACTGATTGGATCTCCTTGCAGTCCAAGGGACTCTCAAGAGTCTTCTCCAACACCACAGTTCAAAAGCATCAATTCTTCCGCACTCAGCTTTCTTCACAGTCCGATTCTCACATCCATACATGACCACTGGAAAAACCATAGCCTTGCCTAGATGGACCTTAGCTGGCAAGGTAATGTCTCTGCTTTTGAATATGCTATCTAGGTTGGTCATAACTTTCCTTCCAAGGAGTAAGTGTCTTTTAATTTCATGGCTGCAGTAACAGTCTGCAGTGATTTTGGAGCCCCCCAAAATAAAGTCTGACACTTTGTACTGTTTCCCAAGGTTGGTCTTAGTGATGACATTTAAAGTACTTGAACTATCCAGCACTCTTTCCTGCTTGCTTATGGGTATTTTTTTTACCTACTCTGTTTATTTTTATTCTTCTTTGATCTGTCTTTGTTTTGTTTTCTTTACACCTATTTTTCAGAGTTTAACACTTGTGGAACAAGGCTGTTACAATCAATAAAAGTTGGTGGAACTATATCTTCCTTTTTAGAGAATCCACTGTTCACATCATTATATGCAATTGCTGAGTCCTTGGCTTTGATCAAAAATTTGTTTCTGCTCATACTTGCAGGGTTTTCATTTACATCTCATGAATGTGCAGGTTGGTTAAGGGTGCATTCCTTCCACTTGAAGGTAGATAAATAAGCATCAATATGGTAATTATTATTTATTTTCTGAACAGAGAAGGTATGGCTCAGATGTATGTGGCACGGAGACGCTGGCATGAGTTTACATAGTTTACTGATGACACATCTGTAACACAGATAATATACCCAAAGCTAACTGTAAATTCAAAAACAGATACAGAATTACTGTTCCTGGCCAAAATTTTTCTTGTCACTACAAAAGGAAAAAAAAAAAAAGATTGCCTTAGAATTGCAGCCCTTCAGAAATATAATCTTTAGGTGATAAAGCTTTTTCTCTGCCTATAGATGAAGCATCACCCCATAAAACATGCATTTGGGATCTAATTGTGTGGCCTGTATCAATAATGTATGTTGATATGCAAGCCCTCAACTAATATGACTTTCCCCCCTTAGAAAAACAAACAGATGAGAATTATAACCAAAATGTTAAGATGTAGCCCCAAGCAGTGGTTTTCAACATTGGCTACATGTTAGAATCACCTGGGGAACTTAAATAATTCCTGATGTCCAAATCAATTAAATCAGTCTTTGGGATTAGACCTCAGATATTAGCCTTGTTTTTTAAAATTTTTTAATAAAGCTCCTCAGGTTATTCCACTGTGCAGCCAAAGTTAAGAACCACTGACCAAAAGTATCTCTACTAAATAAAGTCTGTGGAAGGGGCATGTACCTGCAGTAGTGCCTTCTAGTTGTATCCTTTTCAGTATTGCCAAAATGTGTCTCTGTCTACAAGGGTCCTCAAGCAACCCACAGTGAAAATCCAGTGTCTTCATGACAGTGAATTAGTGTAATTCCCTGGCCGTCCTGATGAGAATTAAGAAAATGTTAAAAACTGTATTTATCCTTGATCTCTTTCTCCATAAGTGTTGGCATCCCTCCATTTCCCATTGACTTAATGTTCGATTTTTCTCTTCACTGTTTTTCTTGGGTGACATTGGAAATTTTTACCATCTGATGAAGGCAGATGTATTTTCAAATAAAAATGTCTTAAGCATTTGTTCTTCCTACTACTCCTTTCTTTGGCAGAATATTCATATAGTTGATAAATAGTTTGCTTTCTTTAAATACCTTTTCATATAATCTTTGTAGCATGTTTCATGGGTATTTTAACCTACTTTTATGGTTTTCCATGAAATAAGGTATTTTCTAAATATGTTATGCTGAGTTTAACTGAAATAAGCAGTTGTACTGTATGCCTTTAGAATGATGATGATATCTTGCATTTTAGGGTAACACTTCCATCCTGAAAGATTCCAAAGCACACTGCGAATGGTTACAAATTATACAGTGAAGCACAGTCCCCATTGTAGAGTGAGGCATGGCAGCTGTTTAACAGCTCATCACAGTACTGCACAGCAAGTTAGGGTAGAATGTGAGGAATAATACTGGATTCACTTGAAAAAATTGCTAGGGGCTGAGGTAAGCAGAATATAATTACCTAAGTTGGAATTTATCCAGGACATAAGGCTAACACCTCCCGTCTTAGAAGAGAAGGCTCTGATTCTTTAATAAGTGTGCACTTGCTTTCTACATAAGTGAATTGTAAGGGTGCTTCTACCCTCTTTAGACCATCAAGGTATACTTAAGCAGTGTTCCAACTGAGACTTTAAAAGAAAAAAAAAAAAAAACGCTTCTTCAAAACCCAAATGTTCATACTAACTTAGAGATGAAGATAGGTTTCTATTTACATGCCATCTTCGACTCTTAATAGCTGTTTGAAAATTGTTGAGGACTCTAAGGCCGTATTAAGGATTAAAAAATCACTCCATGATAGATTAGTGATGTCTGCCATGGGTAAGCCACATGTAAGCCATATTTTTGTCACCCTGGCATTAGTACTTAGCTACTACTTTCCAGAGATGAGTTAGGAGTACTCTTAGTTTTTTTTCAAACCTGATTATTTTTAATTACTGCTACAGGCAGGAATATTTAAGATTTCCTGAAAAATTCTAGGGAAAAGGAGCATTGACTATTCTTTAGTAACCATAATTGATGGGTTATAAATAAAGAGATAGATTTAGATGAAAAATTTTTTCAAAGCAAAAAATGTTCAGAAGAATTTTGGTGTCAGGTTGGGTTCACATTTGGGAAAATCAACACCTTGGGAAAGCAAACAGGAATTAAAGTCAGAAACACTAGGTAGTTTGAAACATGTTATTGAATCAAGATAAGAATTGGAAGTCAGAATTCAGTTTGTTTGAGCAATGTTGGAAACCAATGATAAGAAGGCCAGGCAGGCCACGGGCCCCAGGTCTGAGGGCAGCACCAAGGATAGCTCCCAGTGCAGTGGCTTCTCCTTGGCTTGGTTCTTTTTCACTCAGCTCCGCCCCTTGGTTTGGCACATCCAGCTTTGGCTTTGTAATGTCGATATAGGGGCTTCCCAAGTGGCGCAGTGGTAAAGAATCTGCATGTTAATGCAGGAGATGAAGGAGATACAGCATTAAACCCTGGGTCCAGAAGATCCCCTGGAGTAGGAAATGGCAACCCACTCCAGTATTCTTGTCTGGAAAATCCCATGATCAGAGGAACCTGGTGGGCTATAGTCCATGGGGTCGCAAAGAGTCGGACACGACTGAGTGGCTTCACTTTCACTTTCATGACAGAGATACAGGACCTAATGTTTAATGTAAATTACAGGTCAAATTCACCAAATTCATAGAAATATAGAACTTTGTCTGAACAAGCTGATGTGGGTTCTTCTGCGTGAATACTTCAATAATGCCAAAAGGAAGGATCACACAAAAAAAAGTCTGTAAGTTCTAACAACTGTACTAGTAATTGTTCTGGAGTATAGAAGAACACACGAATTACCCATACCCTCACCTATCTCTGTCATAGTCTTTATTTTATTCCCCTAATATCTATATTGGTATGAATAGCTGTAAAAGACCTTTTTCAGTTCTACTTTAGATAGTTTGGAAACTTAAGCTTGCTTTTTCAAATGTCTATTCATCTAATAATAAAAATTGAGGATTTAAAATTATAAAGCATATTTCAGTCCCTTATACTGTATAAAAAATGATTATAGATCATATTTTGATCTCTGGACATTGATTGGTTTCCTTTTTATTCTTGGGAATTTCCAGGAATGAAGTTTAAAACTTCTTTGATCAGTTGTCTAACTTAATAAAAACAGGCTTGTTTAAGTAATCCTTTAAAATTCTAAATAGGATAATAAAATAACCATTTTATTTGATGACAGGCCATATGGGAAAAAAATTAGTTATCTACCTTTAAAAATAATTTTAATACTTTATAATAGAAATAAAAAGCCAATTTTACTTCTGAGGCCTTGTAAGTCCAGTTTATGCCTGAAACAAATTAAAAAGTTCAGGTTATAAAATTCCTAAATACGCCTTAGAATGGAAGAAATGACAGTTCTTTATTCGTAGTAATGCTATTTTATCACTTTTAAAGATTCTACAAGTTGTTACCTATTACCATCCTTTATGATAGAAAATGAATATATTAGCATTCCAAGAACAACATGTTAGTGTATTTGGGAAAGGTGAGGAGGATGTGTGGAGAGTAGCTGGTCCTGTTTTCCAGAAAACAGATCTTTTTCCACAGCTTTATAATTAGGTTGTAATGATAATTTGTCAAAATCTACTTATATGGCTTTAAAATCTTTATAGATATTTAAAGATTTTTTTAAAGTGAGAAGTAATGATTTATTTGTTGTATAAAAGGAGAGATAAATCATTCATTATACAGTTATTGTCTTCCTTTTAGAGAATATTAGCTCTAAATTATAACTAGTAAGAGGGGTGTGTGTGTGTGCATGCATGTATGCACACATGCACACACATACCTATGCCTGCACGCCATCATTTTCCCAAATTTTGAGGCAGTCCTGTTGCCTTTTACACTCACTATTTAATGTAGTGGTTTCCAACTCTCACTGCAAAATATTAATAGAATCCTGTGAAACTTTAAAAAATTCTTATGCCCAGGCAGCATCTCACCCCAATCTGATCTTTAGATATCAATACAATTTAAAGCTTTCTAAGTTGAGAACCACTGGCAAAATGCATGACTACTTTGTAAAGCATTCACATTTTGTACACATATTGGTAACTGCATGGAGGAAAATGAAAGAAAATGTTCCTTCCAATACTGGGGAGAGGTTTTTGGAGGGTGGTAGTAGAATGATAATTGAAATTTTAGGAGTGACCAGATAGATAATAATAAATAAAATATAGGCTGAAATCAAATTTCACCCAGTATTCTTTTCTTTAGTAGGGTTTTAAGTGAAACACCTAGAGAAAGATATAAAACATCGACAATTCACCTGGCCACTTGTGCAGTTTCTTTTTTCTTGACTCCAGCTGCTAGCCAACTTATGACCTGAATCTTGATGATTAATAGCTTTTATAATATTTTCTCAGCTAGTGTAACTTCAATTGCAATACTTTTTCTTCTAATGTCTTACCCTTATAAAATAGCACTAAACAATTTTTCTCAATAAATTCTACTGACACATGGTCCCACAGATTAATTATAAATTGCATAGAAGTACTGCCCTTTGTCAGTTTTAAATGTGTAGCTTTATCTTCTCTTTCCCCTTGTCTTTACAAGCTAAATGGAATTAGGAGCTTAAAGAAACCTGTTTAACATGGAATCTTTTCCTATTCTCTTATTTTAAACAATAGCACCATTAATTTTCATCCTAGACTCTTTGGTTCCTCCACTATTTTCATTTTTATTGTAATTAAAAAAAAAGTATCTGTCTCTTTCAAATCCATTTATTTCATTCACAACATTGTATAAACATAATTATAGGGAGCAGTTTCAAATGTTGTGGTATTTTTCACCTGGTGGGCTCTCTCTATAAATTTAATTGGGAATACCAAATAACTTTTTCTTTTTTTCATCATTGTTTTTAAAGAAGAAGATGAGGGGAAGGGGTATCAAAAGGGCCTTAGACAACCCTGGAAATAAATGTCAAGCTACTTTGCCACAGCTACTTTAAAACACCCAAGGTAGATGGAAAGAGGAACTTTAGGTTTTAGACCATTTATCACTAAAATTATAACGCTGGCACAGCTCTGCAAATATTTCCTTACAGGGTTTCATAGACATTTCACAATAAATGTCTTTTGTTAAAATGGTCGTAGGTCTTATAAAGCAGAGTCTGTATTCTAGGAGGAATTCTTTTGCAGTTATTTAATAGTGTTCCTTTCACAGTGCCCTCCTTCTGCATACTTTTTGTTCCATTGCAATACTGGTATCTTTGACCAGAGGGAAGAGACAGCTAACGCTGAGTCTTAGCTATTCCCTCCAAATGATTGGAGAAAAGAAGAAAATGTGGCCTTTGAGGATTATATTTAAGTTTAGGGACTATCATTAATACCAAGATGTTGACCCTGGTTACTAACCCTTTGAAAGTTGGTGAAGTAGGATAGGAAAATGTGGAAAAAGCAAATTGGTTAGCCATAACAAAGATCTTTAATCCTGATGAAACTCTACATTAATCAATAAAAAGCAGAGCCAGTTGTGTGCTTTTGTGGTTCAGGCAGCTGTTGGCTTGGTAGGATTTAAGAGGTAGCTTGGGAGGATCCCAACTTTCCTTGGAACATCACCCTAATACTTCCTGGAGAGAGTAGTAGTTCTTACTGGAATCCCTGTTTTTGGAGTTGGAGGTTGCTGAAATTATAAATACAGTTTTGTGGGAATGTGTACATATGCATGATTTTTAAGAAGCTCTGTAGCTTTCATCAGAGCCTTATGTGTCCATAAAGATTCTACTTAAAAGCAGTGTCCAGAGTATAGGTTTTATTTATAATTTAGTGTAAGTTTGGTCAAAATAATTTTCTTCTAGATACCTTATTGAGATGTGCTTATTGAATATTTTTCTAAGTAGGGTGGAGATTAGAGATTTCCTAGCTAACCTTCCTTCCATTATATAGATAAGCAATTAACACTGAGATCTAAAACTGCAGCTTACATGTCCCCAAAGTCATGTGTTATTTCCCAGAACCCTAGAAAGTAGAGGAATTTCAGGTGAGAAGTGATACAGAAATTGAGACAGTTGGACTTGAGTGAGGCACTGAGGCCTGAGGCTTTACGTACCTGCCTGAAAGATAGCGTGTTGATGCTAAGTATAGAAAGCCAGGGACTGAGGTGTACCAGAATGTTGAAAGGTGACATTCAAAAGAAGGTGGAAATGTAACAAAACTGAGCTTTTCTTGAGCAGTTTTTCACAGCTTTTGGTCATCTGATACTAGAGGAAATTCAAATCACGTTCCCAACAGATCTTTATTATATACTATGAGTCTTAAGGTTTTTTTTTTTTTTTTGGTATTCTTTTCAAAAAAACTTTGGAGATTTATCATATGACTTTTAAACTCTTATCTGTCTGCTACCTAATATCCTAATGATGTATAATAGCAGTCACTTCGTCATTTTTCATTGGTGTAGTATTTGTGAATTAATTTTATATTTTAAATAACACTTTGTAGTCTCTAGGGAAGGGATTATTAACTTTTTGGGGGTGGGGAGTAGGAGGAAACAGATAATAGATTCTAGAGGCCAGAGTTTAGTGAAGGAGAAAAAGCAAGAGAGAATTAAAAGCAAGCACACTTGGGTTTGGTCTTCAGTTTTACATCCATAATTTCTTTTGTACCTTAAAAGCAAGTACTCTTCTTGTTTTAGTTGACAGATTATTGTTGATGTTGTTGTGTAACTCAGTCGTGACCAACTCTTGGTGACCACATGGACTGTAGCCCCGCTGGGCTCCTCTGTCCGTGGGATTTTCCAGGCAGGAATCCTGGAGTGGGTGCCGTGCCCTCCTCCAAGGGATCTTCCCAATCAAGGGATCGAACCTGCATCTCCTGCGCATCTCCTGCAGATCTCCTGCATTGTAGGCAGATTCTTTCACCTCTAAGCCACTGTGGAAGATCCAAGTTGACTGAAGCATAAATCTGTAGCTTGTCAAAGGTCCCATAGGTGGTCATTGGTGAAGCCCACCTCCACCCCAGGCCATAGCGTTTGAGAAGGTTCCTGTTTTTCCACTCATCTGTTTTGCTTTCCCCATCACTATCCCCTGTAATGGGTACAGTCTGTGTGAGGGCCAGTCAGAACCAGAGATAGGGCGGGGGTTGCAGAGAAGGTGCCATTGGAGCTGTGTCTTGGAGAGTGGGCAAGGGTTCTTTTACTCGTTTCATAAGAAGCAAGAGGGCATCTTCATCTGCAGGAATGCCCTGAGCCATAGAGATTGCTTTTTCAGAAAGGCAGTAATACCTCAAAGGTAGGGCTTAGGAGGTTCCTCTCCCAGGGTTTGGCACAAAGCTGCATGTGATTAGTTCAAAGTTAGAATCAAAATTCACACATTCTGAATTCCTTCCTGCCTTTTCAATACCCTTGCATCATAACTCTTTGTCCAGTTATGTAAATAGTGAACTCATGAACTGAATCCTATAAAACACACTTCTGAAGACATGGTTATTACAGTTTGTCCACTTCTTTTCCCCAGACTTTATTGGCCTTTATTTAAACATTCAGATTCTTTTCTAGTGTATAATTTCAAGAATTAAGCTCTGAAACATTTATCTGTACCCACTATGTGTCTGGGTCCCAGGTAGGTTCTGAGTCCCAGATAGGAACTTGCTTTCCAGGAGTTTTCATCCCACATTTTTATGGCTAGTGCAAATGCATCATTACACATTGTTGTTTTGCCAAACTTGAAAAATTGATATTTGTATTTCTGTGACTGTCTATATGTAGCCATAACAGCCATTAAGCCATGTCTTGTGTTTTTAAAATATTTCCAGTGCTTTATCTTGGTAATAAACAGAGATATTAGTTTTCTTGAACATAGATAAATCTTTGCATTCAACAGTTTGTAGTTGAATTGTAAAATGGAATTCATAAGAGAACTGATTGATATAGTGGTTGCTTACTGTAACAGTTTTCAGATGCCATGGCATTTTTGCAGCATGTTACAGACTTGAAGACAAACGAGAAAATAAAATAATAGTTGAAAACACTTGCAGCTGATATGAATGTTGAAGGATAGTAACACATTTCAAGTCATATAACATACCAGATTGTTAGGAGACAAACGTTGTTTTTAAAATATTAGTGCAGTGTACATCTCAGATCAATGTTGGATACTTTAAAATACTTTAAATTATGTATACACTAGCATTTGATGTATATGCATTGAAAACTGATATTTTAAAACTCACTACCTTTTACATGGAAAACACAATCTTATCAGCATGGCAAATAGAATCTAACCTATTTAAAAACCTCAATCAGTTATTTATCATAATGGGAAAAAAAAACACTAGCCAAACAGAACTACAACATTTATCACTTGAATTTCAAGATTTTTGATAATCTCAAATGGTTTAATTGATTATTTTATGACTTTTAGAAGTCTTATGGTGCTTAAAAGTTATGTATTGTGTGCTAATTACTTTCAGAGACTGCACGTTTTCACTTTCATCCCTATCTTTTCTAGGACAGATGTATGGGATGAGTATGGAAATTAAGAAAGAAGAAAATGGGGATCAAGTTGAGGAAAAATAGAATGGTTTGAATTGAGAGATTCAGGCAGTGGAAAAAGGAAAAGAAGACTGGTGGTTTCACTTGGTACTTCTGGTAGGGTAAAGTTGAAGAGAGGAGAGGATGTGGGCTGTGTGGGTCAGGGGCTGGCTGATTTAATGACAGTGGAAAATGCTGCTTACTACCAGCATGGGGACAGTGTGGGTGAAGAACAAGTCTCTAGCGCTGGGAGACAGGATGTGTGAACACTGCTGTCTGAAGGGATGGAGGGAAGTTATGGGCCTTTATTCCTGAGCGTCAGGTGGAAGGGGTGTGGTGAGAACTCATTTAAGCCCAGAAAGGCCTGTGTGTACCAGGCTTCACTTTTTTCATACCCACTTACTGCTTCACAGGAAACTGAAAACTCTCCTAGGGTGTATTGCTAGTCCCTGGATGAACTCCAGAAAACACCTTCAAGAGCATGTACATTCAAGAATGAACTTTGAAAGCAGCCCTGCATTTCCCTGGTGGCTCAGACGGTAAAGAATCTGCCTGCAATGTGGGGGATCTGGGTTTAAACCCTGGATCCGGAAGGTTCCCTGGAGAAGGAAATGCCAACCCACTCCAGTACTCTTGACTGGGAAATCCCGTGGACAGAGGAGCCTGGTGGGCTACGTAAGGGATCCTAAAGAGTCAGACACGACTGAGCGACTAACATACACACACTGCATTTCCTATAAGATCCACGCTTTTGTTCTGACTCTCTGCTTCCATTTATAAGACTGTGGGCTGAATTTTCCCACCTGCAAAATGGGAACAATAATTTTTCCTTACTAGCCATATGGCATTGCAATTTAAATGAGAGGGCTCTGTAAATCCTGAAGTGGTGAATCAGAAGAGTGGTATTATGATGATACTAAAAAATCAGAGCTGGCTTGCATGAGAGAATATCCATTTGTTTATATTTCTCTAAACCCTCTTTTTCTGTTTGTTTGTTTTTGCAGAGGTGGGTGGAACAATAAAAATAATTCAGTTTTAGCTCCCTAGAACCCTTTTCTTAGAGACAAGTCATGAAAATCCAGTGGTCTTTGAAGGCATTATGTGTGCAAGTCCTTTGTCTGCAGACACCATGGTGTCTATTACACTGTGTACATGCTCCACTTTTAACATGGGCACAGATTATAGATCTGTATACAAATGGAGGAACATGTTTAGAAGGGTGCACACGGAAACGTTACCTGTGGCTTCATCTGAATGGTGGGATTAGGGTGATTAAACGTTGGTTTTCTTTGTGGTTTGTTCATATTTTCTAGATTGTCACTAGTTGTAGACATGCATATGTAACACACATACACAATATACACACATATACATATTTACACACATACACAGCTGTAAAATTTCATGTTGAAACTTTGGCTACTTAGTTTGCTTCGCTTGCTAGGTTAAGGTTGACTAATATATACATATGTAAATACACAATTTACTATTTTTAAAACACTTACTGGAAGACAAAAAAGCACCTGGCAAAAACTGGTAGCACCATGGGACATTATGTGATATGCATTTATGTAAAGGCAGCCGTGTCTTACGTGGATAGATCTGACTCATTTGATTGACCTGCTACATATACACCTAATTGCACACTGTTCTGGACGGTGTCTCTTGGGAGATTTCTACTTTCCAGTGCTTAGTGGTAGGTCTTATAAATAACAGATCTGCAGGTTAACCCTTTGTATTTCCCTGCTATCTCCAGTGAAAGGCCTCTCTGAATACCGTTGACTTGTATTTATTGTTAAACTTTTGCTCAACTCTGACCATGCAATCTAGCACTGCACAGATCCCAGTGAAAGACATCATGGCCTCTCAATTATGACGCTTCTGTGACAGAGAAGACAAATAAGACATAAAAATGCCACAGAAAGGAATGGCGCAGGTGAGAAATGATCGATCCTGTACTTCTGTTGTTTTCATCATTTCTTCCCAGTGGCATTGCCATTGAGCATTTTGAACAGAGTGGACCAAAAAAGTGGTAAGAAAAAACAGAGGAGTGGTAAGTGACCAGAGTAGTGAGCTGTGGGAAGCCAGATGGCCTGGTGTAGCACCACAGCCTTCCACTGGACAAACTGGCCTTGGCCTGTATTTAGTAGGAAGTGTGAAAAAAGGAGAAATGATGTGCGAGGTAGCTTTTGGGGAAGGAAACCCTGGTGGGAAAGACGAATCCTGATTGGTTTTATAGACATTAGAAATTGGCCAACTGCCAGATGAATTTGTGTGCAACTTTGTACAATCTTGGGCTTCCCTGATAGCTCAGTTGGTAAAGAATCCACCTGCAATGCAGGAGATGGTTCCATTTCTGGGTCAGGAAGATCTGCTGGGAAGGGATAGGCTACCCAATGCAGTATTCTTGGGCTTCCCTTGTGGCTCAGTTAGTAAATAATCCACCTGCAATGTGGGAGATCTAGGTTCTATCCCTGGGTTGGGAAGATCCCTGGAGAAGGGAACGGCTATCCACTCCAGTATTCTGGCCTGGAGAACTCCATGGACTATTCCATGAGGTTGCAAAGAGTCGGACACGACTGAGTGACTTTCACTTGTACAGTCTTAAGCCTTGCTTAAATTTAGCCTAAGCCTTTTCACTTTGACTCACTAAGAAGGAAGCAAGCATGATAGAATTTTCAGATTATTCAAACTGCTTTGAGTCCTGATGACTGGTCCTGCTTTAACACATGTCTGCAGTATGTTCAGATGTGTTTTCATTTAGAGACCTTAGGGGAATGAGTCCCATTTCACTTACCTATCACCTAGTTGCTCAGCTAAGCTTTGTTCTAGTAACACTTTGGCTATGCAGTATCTTAGAAGGATATTTAAGCTGGAATCGAAGGGAGACCGTTTTTTTGGTTGTTTGTGTTTTGTAGTGTTGGGCGCTATTCATGTGCATACAGCACATTCCCATAAAACTCGCATTTTGTATTTACGGAGAAATTTCTCTTGAGAGTTAAGGTCTTGTAAAACATTCTTGTTCTACAGCATGAACGAATTATTATACTCAGGGGTATTGAAAGTGAAGTGTACTGAAGAAAAGAATTTTTTCATTAAAATGCAGTTTATATTGATAAAACAGATTACTAGCATTTGATGAAATGTGAAACTTGGAGCTCCTCATATCACTAAATCGCCAGTCAGTTTATTTTGGCAAGCAGAGCCAGAATGTAGCATACAGGGGGCCATGCATTTTTACCTGTTAGCATTGTCTTCGACTAAATTGTCTTTTGGTAAAGTACTTTGAAAAACTATATGGTATCTGTGCCTTGATCAGCAGGCTGTGGTAACTAGGATTATTAGAAAATAAAAGCTGTTGTGTTATCAGTTTGGGCACATTTATAAATCAGTATTTTAACATTGACAAGTGGTAGTTTAATAGGGAATGACCCTATTGGCAGGAAGTTCTAATGACAGATGATGGAAACTCATTTACTACAAAGGGGCTCTACTTGGACTTCTTACCTTTCTTTGTATTGTGGCTCTTGCTCTCCACGTCTGGGATGTGAGAAGCCACAAAGGAAACCACTCCCAAGGAGAGAACATTAACACTTTAGGAGCACATATTTTTGAAATTGCTGCTCCAGGTGGATAAGTCCCAGTTTAAAACACAGGTGTGATTGTTAAGAATGTGTGGTATTGTTTCTATGTAGATTTTTGTGCAGGAGAAAAAAGGGTAGATAAAATTTTAAATAAAGTACAGGCGGAAGTGATTTAGAAATTATTAGCATCATGAGAAAAGCAAACATTTGATGAGAAGTCTTCTGTTACTAAAATAGCTCTCCCCTTATAATTAATGCATCATTTCTCCCTCTGACTGTTTAGAAATTTGCTTTCTTTGTCTTTAGCTTTAAGAATTTTGGCTATGATGTGTCTTGTGCTCAGTTGCTTCAGTCATGTCTGATTCTTTGCGACCCCATGGACTGTAGCCCGCCAGGCTCCTTGTGTCCGTGGAATTTTCCAGGCAAGAATGGTGGAGTGGATTGCCATTTCCTTCTCTAGGGTATCTTCCCAACGCAGGGATTGAACCCACGTCTTTTATGTCTCCTGCATTGGCAGGTGGGTTCTTTACCATTAGCACCACCTGAAAAGTCCCATGATGTGTCTTAGTGTGGATTTTTAAGGGTTTGCTCAGCTTGAACCTGTAGGTTTATGTTTTTTTTTTGTTAAATTTGGGAAATTTTAAGTGATTATTTCTTTGAATATTTTTTTCAACCTTGCCCTCTTTTCTTCTCACAGATGTTAGAACTTTCGTCATAGTCCCATGGATTCCTAAAGCTCTGTTAATTTTTGCCCCGCTCTATTTTTCTCTCTTTTGTTCAGATTGGCTGATTTATATTGTTTCCTCTTCAAGTTCATTGATTCTTTCCTCTGTCTTTCTACATTCTGCAGTTGAGCTCATTCATTGGGTGTATTCTGTTTTCAGTTCTAAAATTTCTATTTATGTCTTCTTTTTTTTTGCTCTTCCTTCCCTTTGTCTTCTTTTCCTAAAACTTTGTTTCACTTGTTGTAAATGCATTTATAATTGTCAGTTCGGAGAAGGCAATGGCAACCCACTTCAGTACTCTTGCCTGGAAAACCCCATGGATGGAGGAGCCTGGTAGGCTATAGTCCATGGGGTCGCTAAGAGTCAGACACAACTGAGTGACTTCACTTTCACTTTTCACTCGCATGCATTGGAGAAGGCAATGGCACCCCACTCCAGTATTCTTGCCTGGAAAATCCCATGGACGGAGGAGCCTGGTGGGCTGCAGTCCATGGGGTCACAAAGAGTAAGACATGACTGAGCAACTTCACTTTCACTTTTCACTTTCATGCATTGGAGAAGGAAATGGCAACTCCCTCCAGTGTTCTTGCCTGGAGAATCCCAGGGACAGAGAAGCCTGGTGGGCTGCCGTCTATGTGGTCCCACAGAATTGGACACGACCGAAGCGACTTAGCAGCAGCAGCAGCAGCAGCAGCAGCAGCAGCATAATTGTCAGTTGGATCATCATTTTTATGCTGGCTGTTTTAAATCTCTCTCATCTCAGCTGGCATCTATTTATTATCTTTACTTAACTCGATTTGAGAGATCCTGGTTCTTGGTATGATGAGTAGCTTTCCATTGAAACCTGGACACATGGGGTCTTGTATTATTAGGTTCTGAATCTTATTTAAATCCTGTGTTTTTGCAGGCTCCTTTGACATTACTCTGGTGGGTGATGGAGATGCCGCCTCATGACTGTGAGACAGGGTTGGAAGTTCAGGTTCTCTACTCAGCCTTCATCGACCAGGGTCAAGGGAGGGCTCCTTGTGGACTTATTTCCATGGCGCTATGGTGAGAGTCGTGATTCTTTGTATGGCGCTTATGACACCATCCCAGCAGGTTAAGAGTGATGTCCCAGATCCCTATCTATGCCTTCTTAGAGGTGGAGTGTGGGGAGCAGGTTGTTACAAGCGGCCAAGGTGAAAAATCTAGGTTTTCAGCTTGGTCTTTGCTGGCAGGTGTGAAGCTGTAATTTTTACTGTGGTATTTGTCTGGAGTAGAATGGTTATTGTCTAAAAGTTTTCACTTTGTTGTACAGCAGAAACTAACAAAACATTGTAAAGCAATTATACTCCAATAGAAAAAAAAAATTAGTTTTCTGTCTTACTAGGTTGCCCCTTTCCTGGTCATTTGGATACAGAGAATAGGCTTTTTGTGAGGCTCTTGAGGCCCATTGATGTTTCCAGACCTCTGGCTTCCCCAGTATCCAGTCTGGGCTATATCAGTCAAAAACGAAACAAAGCTAAACCAAGGAACTCACCTTGGTATTATTCCTTAGGTTCTAAGTTCTCTGACCAGTCTACCTTCTCTCTACCTTTTAGACTCTTCCTGTTTGTTGTACATGTACTGTTTAGTATTTTCGATTGTACCTACCAGTAAGAATATGGAAAAATATGTCAGTATCATTTCCCACAAATAGATTCTTTAATTGGAGATTTTGGCAACTATGTCTCAAAATATAGCAGAGGTTCTAGATATTGGATTCATCTGTTAAATTGCATATTATTCTGAACTGGAAAGCCTTGTCCAAGAGTCCTATGGATTTCCATTTGGTTTAAGACTATACCAATGTAATATTAATGGGGCCAATTTGGTTATTTCCTATTTAAACATAATTGACAAATTGTTGTTTAGTTGCTAAGTCATGACTGACGGACTCTTTTGCAACCCCATGGACTGTAGCCCACCACGCTCTTCTGTCCATAGGATTTCCCAAGCAAGAATACTAGAATGGATTGCCAGTTCCTTCTCCAGCGGATCTTCGTGACCAAGGGATCAAACCCATGTTTCATGCATTGCAGGTGGATTCTTTACCACTGAGCCACCAGAGAAGTCCATTAATTGACAAATAGTAATTTACCTACAGTACGGGGGACCCACATTGATCCCTGGGTCAGGAGTTCCCCTGGAGAAAGGAACGGCTACCCACACCAGTATTCTTGCATAGAGAATTCCATGGACAGAGGAGCCTGGCGGGCTATAGTCCACGGGGTTGCAAAGTGTTGAACATGACTGAGTGACTAAGGCATACACACTCAAGCTTTTGATGGGCTTCCCAGGTGGTGTTAGTGGTAAAGAACCCACCTGCCAATATAAGAGACATAAAGGGCATGGGTTCAATCCCTGGGTCAAGAAGATCCCCTAGAGAAGGAATTGGTAACCCACTCCAATGCCCTTGTCTGGAGAATCCCACGGACAGAGGAGCCTGGTGGGCTACAGCTCATAGGGTCACAGAGTCAGACATGACTGAAGTGGCATGCATGCAAGCTTTTGATATGTAGATCTGTTTAAGACTGAAAGTATTTTTACAACCAGAGTAAAATATTTTCTTCTTTACTGATGAACATTTGGATAACTTGGAAAATATGCTTCATTACTGTTTGCTTATTGATACTTACCACTCTGAAAATATTTCATTGTTTCAAAACATTCTAAGCATCTGAATTATTTCTTGTGAATTATGAGTGGAGTTCATGGGAACTAGATGGGAGTAATCCTTCTGTCCTGGATTATGATAATAGAGGTCCAGCTATGTGACATACTGGGAAATCTCAGTGGAAAGATAGAAGACTCCATGTGTGCACGCGCATGTGTGTGTGTGTGTGTGTGTGTATTTGTATATGAAAGTTGAGGATAGTAAATGCTGGCCTATCCAGAGAATGTTCAGCAGTCTGAATCACCAAGTTCCAGGGACACAGGGAACTTACATCTACTCTGAGACGCTTTATGAGCGTCCATGTGTCAATGCTCAGAAGAAACGTGTCCAACCGAATTCACGTGAGGTGTGTTAGAAGCAAAGTCAGTCCTGAAAAAGTGAGATCAGAAGAACCAGATGTGGACATTAATGCCACCACCACCTGGCCTGTGTTTGAGGGACTGATTACCCCTGCAGTCCTATGTGGAGATGAGTTGAGACCTGAATTCATAGAAAAGGCCTGTTGGATGGACAGGCCCAAGAGGTACAAGCTTGGTAAAATCAGAGGGACAAAGGCGGTCAGATAGTTGTAGCCAGGGCCTCTCATGGGCATGCCCTAGATGTGGGAGTTGAAACTTCCTTCCAGACCCCTCTTTCACTCCCTAGATGCTAGTCATCTGGGCTGTCTGTTGTTCCGAATCTGACAGGCTCTTAGTACCAACATTGAGATGAATAGGTCAGAGAGGCATCACATTCATGCCCAGAATCAATTTGGCACATCAGCAGAGTAGGGTGGAGGAACTGCCTTTAGCTGATTTTCTTTTGCTTTTTAGCACTTTCCCTATACTTCTAGAGCCAAAAGACAAGTAGGAAATTTAGGGAATTTTCTTAATGTAAGAAATAGTTCCCCTGGGAATCCAGGCAATTGTCCTCTTTTCTTAAGAATGTGGGTGCATTGGAAAGGCCCTGATGTGAGAGACTTAAGATCAAGTGCCAGAAGAAGACTTAAATTAGGAATGATACGGTAAGTCCTGCTGCCTTGCAGAATTGTTTTGAGTGAAAATATAGTGAAAAAAGTTTGAGTGCTATGTGACATTTCATAATGTAATATTTCATTATATATGTGTACAAATATAAATGCTTCTTGTCCAATTTTTCTCTTCTGTTAGGTGGGGGAAAATAACTCTTCCTTTGTAGGAAATTAGTGGAGGAGAACAAGTCCTTGGATACTGGACAGTCTCATCCTGTAGTTTTAATAAAACTTAATTGATCATTAGTAGTATAATTTTTGAACAGTGACAAAAGATACATTTTATTTTCCTTCAGATTATCCATTAAATGGCACCCCACTCCAGTACTCTTGCCGGGAAAATCCCATGGATGGAGGAGCCTGGTGGGCTGCAGTCCATGGGGTCGCAAAGAGTCGGACACGACTGAGCAACTTCACTTTCACTTCTCACTTTCATGCATTGGAGAAGGAAATGGCAACCCACTCCAGCGTTCTTGCCTGGAGAATTCCAGGGACGGGGAGCCTGGTGGGCTGCTGTCTGTGGGGTCGCACAGAGTCGGGCACGACTGAAGCGACTTAGCAGCAGCAGCAGCAGCAGCAGCAGCAAACTCTTAACTACTGATTGAGTTTCAGCCTCTCAGGTGTTTTTTGTTTTTTTCCAGTAGCTATAGATGTCCTTTGCTGATGGTGTTGTCCTTATAACTAAGAGGGAACTTAGTTTGCTGTAGCCTTCACTAACTTGATTGTACTGAAGCAGTATTGGCCAGAATTCGAAACATCATTAAACAAGTAGAATTTTCCTGCTGTGAACTTTAGCCTCTTGCTATCATTCGGATATGTTGGGTGGAACCATAATACCTAGGCACCTAGAAGACGCTTAGGAATTCTTTGCTGTGTGCATGTGGGCTTGGATTGCTGGATTCCTATTGTGCTTTGACTCAGGCTCACTTTGTGGTGCTCTCTCTTTAGCTCCAGAGGCCCCTCTGCTGCCAGAATCTATGTTTTATTATATTCCCAAGGTCTCCATCTACTAACAAATTTGTGACATGTTATCTAATAAGCTAGTCTATGTTAACCTGTTGTGGCTACTGCTGGGCCTATCAGAAATGTGTTAGTAAGGAGTGTATACATCAGTCTCAATAAATACTCAGTAACTATTAGCTGCTATCATCATTACCATTCTCATCTTTATTGTTATCACATCATCATTATCATCATCCAGAATATTCCCCTGTAGCCATTTTCATTGTTCTCAAGAACCATCAGGATGGTAAGACTTTTTCCAGATGACAGAGAAGATTTGGTAGAATGGGTGGGGTAGAGCAGTAGTGAGAATTGGTGGGAGAGAGGAATGTATGTGCAGAAAAAATATAAGGCTCCGTTCCTCTCATGGTCCACTCACCTCTTTAACCAGATAAACTATGCTTTTATCTGTTGTATTACATATATTTGTATTCCTTGTGGATTTTATTTTTGAAAGGATTCCATGGCTTAATTTTCTTTTTCAAAAGAAATGCTGTCAGCAATATGCTGGTTGCCGAGAGTATAAGATGAATATAGCTCTTTTCTTATAAATGTGCAGATGACAGTGACAAGGAAAATAAGAGAAAAATAGCTGACCACATTTCAGAATGTCGTCTTCAGCACATAATTTGTGCAGTCTGTATAATGAATGTGTTGCTTACTGGAAACCAGCATGTTGGACAGTGCACATGCCATGCCATGCACAACATCACTGTCCCGTAAAATAGGGCTGCTCGGTTAGCGAATAGGGTGGCTATTTGGCCTTAGAACCAGCTGTTTGACCTTAGAACAGTCGCTGAGCTTAGAACAGTTGCTGAGCTTGATGAACCTGTGTACCCAGATATAAAATGTCAGAAATCATAGTGTTATAAGGATTAAATACAACTGGTATACCTTCAGACCTCAGTGTATACACATGTATATATATATTCTATGTATTTAACATACAGAAAGCATTAGATGGAATCAGCAGGGCACGTCACACACCCTGTCATGATAGCCTTACAGTTAAGATGGCTAAGTTGATTCATAATTAGCTAACCATCTTCCTTGAACGCATATGTACTCATGAATTCCTATTAGCTTTAAAGAGAGATCCTGAGTTTTTACAGAAAAATCACAGATCTGGATTCAGACAAAGTTTATCTAAAAGTCTGATTTCTTTCATTTGCTAGATTCTTGAGCAAATCACTTAAGCTTGGTAAGTTTCTATTTCCTCATCTACAAACTAGCTAGTCAACCAGGTGTTTTTTGTTTGTTTGTTTGTTTTACTGAGCAGTGAAACATGTGGGCTCTTAGTTTCCCAACCAGGGGTCAAACCTATGCCACCTGCAGTGGAAGCATGGAGTCTTAACCACTGGATCACTAGGAAAGTTCTCAACTAGGATTTTGTGAGGATTAAATTCTAGGCAACGTTAGGGATCAAGTGTCAATCAGGGTATTTCATATAGAGTAGATGATCAAAAAATATTCCTTCTCTACTCTGGTAGGATACCACAGACAAAAACCCAAAGCAAATGTCCTAGAATTTTGGATGACGAGAACAAGGAATAATTAAAAGAATAACGAGTGATAAGGATGAAATTTCAGTATTACTTGGATTTACCAAAATAGTGCACTGAAATGTACAAAATGATATTTGAAAGTGTTAACTCTTATGTTAAAAAAAAAAAAGATTATATATATATAGCACCTCTAGAAACACTTGACAGGTCTTGAAATAACCTGGAGAGGGGAATTTTTTTTTTGGAAAGGCAAAATACCTGTATTCACACAATGAAATCACTGAACCTTGGAGTTTTAAAGATTGTTATGTGCAAATGTGGGTTCATTTCTGTTGTGTTGTTCCTGAGCAAAGAATTATTACATGAAAAGCACAGGCAAAGGTGTCTTCTTTCTAGTAATTAGATTTATTCAACAAGTTAAGTAGGATGTATATGTGTGTATATGTGAGTGATATGTTTTTTTAAATGGAATATAATTGCTTTACAGTGTTGGTTAGTTTCTCCTCTACAGCATCACGAATCAGCCTTATGTTATACATATAACTCCTCCCTCTTGAGCCTCCTTCTCACCCCCACCTCATTCCACCTCTCTAGGTCATCACAGAGCACCGAGCTGGGCTCCCTGAATTATTACACAGCAGGTTCCCACTAGCTGTCTGTTTTATACATGGCAGTGTATATATGCCCATGCTACTCTCTTAATTAATACCGCCTTTCTTTCCCCTCTCTGTCCACAACTCTGTTCCCCTCGCCTGCAGCCCCTTGAGTCAGTTGAAGTGAGGTCGACGAACCTGGAATCTGTCATACAGAGTGAAGTAAGTCAGAAAGAGAAAAGCAAATATATGCTAATGTATGTGTGTGTGTGTGTGTGTATATATATATATATATATATATAAAATCTAGAAAAATGATCCTGAGTGATATGTTTTGAAGAAATAAGTTTGATAATACTGATCAGACTGTAGAGATTCTTGTGTCATAAATGGTTAAAGGGCAAAGAGAGCTCATGATATTTAGAGGGAGAGGAGATGACACATTTCATGTAACCTGACAACTTATAAAACCTTGGGACATTGTCTTGAGCTACCCTGTTGGAAATTCTCTGTACCTTTTCATAGAAAGGGATCTAAATGAAAATGAATTCAACAATCAGTAGGTAGAATATTGTAGCCAAGTCTTTCCAAAGGCTTCCCAAATAATTAGGATGTTGAATGAGGTCAGTTTCTAAGTTTACTTCTGATTTTTTCTTTGATCACATACCTATATAAGTCAACATAACGTGCATACAGAAATCAGTAAGATTAATAATGGGTAATATTTTCAAGTTTAAGTGCAGAATATACTGGTAGCATTGAATATTATCTCTAAAATGGGCATTTTAGAGAAGGAAGAATTTCAGTAACAAACACCTTATAGAAGGAAGGAAATTTGGTTCCCAGTGGTTATTGTGGTCCAGTTGAATTCAGTTATTAGTCTAATAAAAAACAAAGTGATTTTGTGATGTGTGTGGCTTCTAAGAATCAAGAAGCAATCAGTTTTCTATGCTTCGTCTAGTGTTACTTAGACTCTTCCAGTGAACAGGGCTCTATTTAATCTTCCTCATTTGAGTGGCATACATAATCAGGGAAACTCTGGGAGTCATTTGAATAATCCGGCTAGTGTAACTGTGAATATTCTTGAGAACGATGGAAAGGTTAAATGCTTTGCAACATGTGTATTCTGAGAGGAGCCCTGAGCCGCTGCTCTCTAGTTTCACTGAGAGTAGAACTTGGGCCAAAAGTACTAGCTATGTTTTATAGGGCTTAATACACTCCCATTCCAAGGTGATTGCCAGTTATTATGTGATCATGAGAAGATAGACTTTAATTTCAGTGAGCATTAGCATCGTCAGCAACAAGCCTTTTTGCATGTGGTGTGCCAGGTGCTGCATAAAATATGTTAAACTAGCACACCGCCTGCTTCTCTGTATGCTTACTCTGTGAAGCGCAATGCAGGCTATTTTAGATATAAGTAAATCTGAAAGGTATGGTGATTAATAACAGCAGCCAGAGTCATGCCTTCCATTCACATACCACGTTTGGTTTACAAAGCTCTTAGGCGAGCAGAACATTCCTCCCAGGAAGGTGATGGATCCTGTGAGGCAGAAACGTTTCTGGTACCACTTTCCCTGAAGGGAATTGAGTCTGTATTTTTATTGAAGAATCATCATAAGATGCAGTTTAAAGGATGTGATCACAGCAAAGGGACCCAACCAGAGAGAAAATTCCAACTGGAAATAAGAAGCTAGATCATTTTGCTGAGTTTTGATGTGGAAAAGGGTTGAGGGGAGATCAAGGTACAGGATATATGGAAGATTTAATGAAGCATATAATGTGGAAAGAAGGAGAGACATATACTTAAGCCCTGAAATGAAGACTGCCAAGTTTATTCAGGTGTCCAGTGCATTATCAGTAGTGAAAAGAAGTGAACCGACATTTCCTTGCTAATACTTGCCTTTCGCTTGTAGCTTGGTACCTTAGCTCTTGTGTTCCTCCAGACGAATAGGACAGGACTCCCTCTTGATTGTAAGCCATCACACACCCATTTCCCCATTGTTTTCCTGTCTTTCTGTATGAGTCTAGAGTCAAATTCTTTCCTCTTACTTCCTATTTACTACCTTCACCTCTAAAAAACAGTACTTAGGATTATGCTTTTTCAACAGTCCTTTCTGAATAATGTCACTGACATTAGACAAGTAGGTCATTTATTTTAAATAGTACATTGTGGTAAGATACTACCTTTTGTTTATTCCATACCTCTGTATCTTGCCCAGACAGACTTATATATAAAGAAACCTTTTAAATTACATATAGAATAATAATTTTGTGTGCATATATCCTGTATCAGTTCAGTTCAGTTCAGTCACTCAGTCGTGTCTGACTCTTTGCGACCCCATGACTGCAGCATGCCAGGCCTCCCTGTCCATCACCAACTTCTAGAGTTTACTCAAACTCATGTCCATTGAGTCGGTGATCTCATCCTCTGTCGTCCCCTTCTCCTCCTGCCCTCAATCTTTCCCAGCATCACAGTCTTTTCAAATGAGTCAGTTATTTGCATCAGGGGCCAAAGGACTGGCGTTTCAGCTTCAACATCAGTCCTTCCAATGAATATTCAGGACTGATTTCCTTTAGGATGGACTGGCTGGATCTCCTTGCAGTCCAAGGGACTCTCGAGAGTCTTCTCCAGTGCCACAGTTCAGAAGCATCAATTCTTCTTTGCTCAGCTTTCTTTATAGTCCAACTCTCACATCCATACATGATCACTGGAAAAACCATAGCTTTGACTAGATAAACCTTTGTTGGCAAAGTAGTGTCTCTGCTTTCGAATATGCTATATAGGTTGGTTATAACTTTTCTTCCAAGGAGTAAGCATCTTTTAATTTCATGGCTGAAGTCACCACCTGCAGTGATTTTCAGTTCAGTTCAGTTCAGTCGCTCAGTCGTGTCTGACTCTTTGTGACCCCATGAATCGCAGCACACCAGGCCTCCCTGTCCATCACCAACTCCCGGAGTTCACTCAGATTCATGTCCATCGAGTCAGTGATGCCATCCAGCCATTTCATCCTCTGTCATCCCCTTTTCCTCCTGCCCTCAATCCCTCCCAGCATCAAAGTCTTTTCCAATGAGTCAACTCTTTGCATGAGGTGGCACAATGATTTTGGAGCCCCCCAAAATAAAGTCTGTCACTGTTTCCACTGTTTCCCCATCTATTGCCCATGAAGTGATGGGACCAGATGCCATGATCTTAGTTTTTTGAATGTTGAGTTTTAACCCAACTTTTTCACTCTCCTGTTTCACTGTCCTGTATATACATGTCTATTTTCAATGATTTAAGTATTTTTCAGTCATTTGACTAAAAGATTCTTAAACATGGGGATGCATTAATACTTCTTTACACCCTACAGGACCAGAACATTCTCTACTGTTGATTTCTAATAAATAGTATCTGTATGGCAGCTGCAGAACCATCACTAAGCTTGGGTTAACGTTCAGCTTACATCTTTTTTTTCCTAAGAGAAATGGGTTATAATTGGTGCTTACTATCTAGCTGTTTTGTTTAGCTTAAGTGCTATTTACCTTATGGATAAATTCATCAGCAATAAAGTCCTTGTTGCATTTTGACTCTATTTTTAAAAAACTTTTAGAACAGTGAACCAAAGTATGGTTAGGTTAAACTTAGAGAGAATCAGTGTCCCTTGATGTACTTTATTCTCCTTGAGCTGTGTCAACACATCAGCAGATGAGGTTTACCACTTGGAAAGGTGACCTGAAAACATGGGGTAGGGGCTATATAATTACTCTGTAATCTTTTGAAAACCTAGCTTGTACCCTTAACTGAAAGTCTTAACAGTTTGGTTATGAACCTCACTTACAGAACACCTCAGAAGAAATTTGAAACTTAAAGGGCAGTGCAGAAACTCATTGTCATTTCAGCGAGGAGAAGCTTAACACCTCTGCAGCCAGGTCTGGCTTGTGTTAGTACTACCAGAGGCTCACTCTCACAAGTGGTCCAGCCTCTCATCAGAAGGGCAGGAGGAAACTGAGGTGCAGACAGACAGAGTATACAGATGACAAGGCAAGCGTTCAAACAGTGCGGAGGACTTAGAAATGCTTGAGAGAAAACTAGATGAGTCTTGAAATACGAGCTTCAGTGTAAACATCCCCAAAGACCAAGTGGATGAAATTGAAGGAAAAGATGAGAAACTTGGAAGAGGCAGACAGATAAATTTGAAACAAGTGTTTCTGTGACTGGAGGGGCATGCATAAAGTGGTTTAAAAGCATTTCTGAGGAAGCCAGATACGTCAAAATCAGGGGTTCTTGACAGAGGACTTGAATAGGAATGGGGCATTTTTAACGCCAGGCTTTGGAAGAAGGAGGAAGTTACACTCATCACCATATTGAGAATATTCCGCACCCATATTATTGCAGGGGCTGTTCATGAGTATGACATCAGGATTGTCCCCCCCCCACACACACACCCAGGAAGAGAAAAGGACAAGAAGAGTTTTGAATAGATTTGTAAAGAAATGTCTGAGTTGGAGCATCAGACACAGGGGACAAGAAACCACAGAGCTACTCAGTTAACCAGAGAGATGGTGATGAAGGGAAAAGCCCACTGAGTGGGCAGACCGCATAGTAGTTGAGCCGGTCAGCTCTGTCATGGAATGAAAGTCAAGTGTGTCTATGGTTGAAGAAGACCAGAGGTCAAGTGAAGAAAGTTGTAGAAGGACAGGAGCTGATAGTTAAGGATAAATATTTTTGAAATGTTTAAGTAGCAAGCAACTGGGTAGTGGAATTTGAAGTAAATGTATAATTAGAAGATAACAGGGTGAAAGAGAATGAAGGAAAACTTTCTGAACATGGAATTAAAAATCATTGTCTGAGAACTGTTATGTATGAGCTTTACAGCATATATAAGCCCTAAAATAAGAATATGTGACACATGCCCTTATCAGTTCACATTTAAAAGCATTTCAAAATTAATATCCCTAGGATAAAAATAATATAACTAGGTGTTGACTCTTGGAAATCAATGTAGATGATGATCTGTATGGATCCATATGAATGAATCAGATTTTGAAGTCATTTCTTTGTCTCTAAAGAAACGTATTATTCTCTGCACACCACTTCGTTTTGGCCAACAGTAAGTCCAACTCTGTGCTGCAGTGGAATGTTTTAAGCTGAAATGTGCATTGGAATCTGTTTGTTTGCAGCAGATGATTTGACTAAGCTTTGATGCGCAGTCACTTTTTGACATTTGTGTATTTCAGCAGTGAACAATGTAAACTCATTTTCTGCGCACTTTGATTACTTGCGCACAGCAGTGCCCATGGCATGTGACAGAGAAGAGCACTCTATCCACTAATCAGATAGATATGCTTCCAGCGTATTTACACAAAATAATGAAAACAGCTGTTAGATACCTTTAAACTTGAGTGTGTTTTGTTATTAATCTACTAGCCTGTACACATGACACTATAATTCTTCGCTCACTCAAGTTGCCTTTAATGACACAGTAATAAAACTGAGAGGGATGAAAGTAATGGAATTGTAGAATGTAATGCCTCAATTGTTCTACAGTGTCTTCCTTTTTGCCAAAATAAACCACAATTAGGTCCATATGGTGTTTGAAGTTTTCAAGCAATGACCCTAATAAAAAGTAATGAATTTCTGACAAAAGAAAGCATGGCTCTCTTTTAAGCAGTTATCTTCACTATTGATCTAGATATGATTGCAGACCGATATGCTTATAGAAGAAGAAAGGTTCAATGTTCTTGGTACAAGTGCTTTTACTGGGAATTATTTTGTGCATAAGAAATACAGATTTTAAAAGTAGAAATATTGCAATCCATCAGTTATGACTCTCATGTTTTAAAGATCTATTATTTAAAGGAAGGAAGTAGATATTCAAAAACAGGGCATTTCATAGGCATATGACACTGGGGATCATCACATAGAAAAGGCTGCAGGAGTTTGTTTGGGGGATATCATGTTCTTGTATACACTGGGCGTTTGAGGTTCTGGTTTCGTTTGGAATTTTATGGATTTCAAACTGCTTCAAAGGATGTTGACATTTTATTTCAAGTACATCTATCTCATCTTCAACCTATTATATATCTAACTGTAACACTGAAGTTATTTGATTAGAAATCGATTTAAAAAATAGTATCAGAGTATACAAAATCCTTAGAATATCCTTAATATTAATAAATCTTTAAAGGCAGCCTAGAATCTTGAAAACAGATTAAATTAGAAAGACATAAACTGAAGAATAGATTATAAGAGCTTTACTGGTACAGAAGTAAGGGAAAGAAAGTAAAGATATGCAAGGAAGAGGAATAAGATCTTTTTAACCAGGAATTCCTGGATTTGAATCTGATCAGCAGCATACCAGCATTTTCCCTGTGTTTATTGTACTTTTCTGAATCCTGGCTTCCTCATCCAAGAGATGGGTTATATTATAAGGATTAAGTTACTATGTATAATACATCTAACAAATCATATGGCAAATGGTGGATATTCAGTGAATGCTGTAGTTTATTATTATCATCATAATCATTATTAGGCTCCTGAAGTAATTCATTAGAATGACATACTTACAGTGGTGTGTGTGTTGAATTCAGTTATATGATTCTGTATGTATTTATTAGTCCCTACTATGTGTCAGGAATGTTATGGTACCATGGAAAATATAATACTAATAAAATTATTTTTCAGTTCAGTTCAGTCGCTCAGTTGTGTCCGACTCTTTGCGACCCCATGAATCGCAGCACGCCAGGCCTCCCTGTCCATTACCAACTCCTGGAGTTCACTCAAACTCATGTGCATCGAGTCAGTGATGCCATCCAGCCATCTCATCCTCTGTTGTCCCTTTTCCTCCTACCCCCAATCCCTCCCAGCATCAGAATCTTTTCCAATGAGTCAACTCTTCTCATGAGGTGGCCAAAGTACTGAAGTTTCAGCCTCAGCATCATTCCTTCCAAAGAACACCCAGGGCTGATCTCCTTTAGAATGGACTGGTTGGATCTCCTTGCAGTCCAAGGGATTCTCAAGAGTTTTCTCCAACATCACAGTTCAAAAGCATCAATTCTTTGGCACTCAGCTTTCTTCACAGTCCAACTCTTGGATCCATACAAGACAACTGGAAAAACCATAGCCTTGACTAAAGGGACCTTTGTTGGCAAAGTAATGTCTCTGCTTTTGAATATGCTATCTAGGTTGGTCATAACTTTTCATCCAAGGAGTAAGCATCTTTTAATTTCATGGCTGCAGTCACCATCTGCAGTGATTTTGGAGCCCAGAAAGATAAAGTCTGACATCTATTTCCCCATCTGTTTCCCATGAAGTGATGCGACCAGATGCCATGATCTTCGTTTTCTGAATGTTGAGCTTTAAGTCAACTTTTTCACTTTCATCAAGAGACTTTTTGGTTCCTCTTCACTTTCTGCCATAATGGTGGTGTTATCTGCATATCTGAGGTTATTGCTATATCTCCCGGCAATCATGATTCCAGCTTGTGCTTCCTCCAGCCTAGTGTTTCTCATGATGTACTCTGCATATAAGTTAAATAAGCACGGTGACAATATACAGCCTTGACATACTCCTTTTCCTATTTGGAACCAGTCTGTTGTTCCATGTCCAGTTCTAACTGTTGCTTCCTGACCTCAATAAGGTTTCTCAAGAGGCAGGTCAGGTGGTCTGGCATTCCCATCTCTCTCAGAATTTTCCACAGTTTATTGTAATCCACACAGTCAAATTATTTTTAGGATATATTATTTTCCAGTGGGCCTGTAAAAGTTACTCTAAAGAGAGCAAGTATAGGGGTAAAAACGAATTTCTTTGTAAATAGCGAAGATGAGAATAATTTATCCTGAGTGGGACACGGAAAGCTAGAGGATTGGGAGGAAGAGGAAGCATTTGAGGTGAAGGCTCAGAGTTGAAAAGAGGAGGGTGACTTTAGGGATTAATGAAGGACGTGCTGTGCTTAGTTGCTCAGTCGTCTCTGACTCTTTGTGACCTCATGGACTGTTTGTAGCCCGCCAAGCTTCTCTCTCCATGGGACTCTCCAGGCAGAATACCTGAATACTGGATTACCACACCCTCCTCTAGGACTAAGCACAGAAGGACATGATGTGAGGAAGAGTGGGAGAGTCTGTGAGAAAGTCAGATCCACAAAGCTGCTGGCTGACTGTGGTGTGGTCTATCACATTGACTACTACTTATACAATGAGAATAAAATGTGATCTTGCCTTCAAAGACTAAGAATTGCCACCAAAATATCATGAGAATGAGGCTTACAGCCTTGGTTTGTCGGATGCACCTAGTTCACCTGGCCAAGGGGCAACATTATTTCTTATAATCGTAAATAATTCATTGAGATTGTATTTGTTTTCCATTTGTTTAGACACATTTTTAAATCAATAAGGTGAATGAACAAATAACAAATATGTTTGCATAATGTTTTCCTATCAATATAAATAGTGAAAAAATAAAATTTCAGCCTACTGTTAGCCTGTATTATCCCACATTCCAAATGAGTTAACTCTGAACTTGTGATGTTTGATCATATGCTGGTCAAAGGGATGTCCTTCTTTGCAAAGCCCTTCTCACTTCTTACTATTACAACTGACCCTTTAAGAGCATGGGTTTGAACTGCTCAGATCACCTATTCATAGGTTTTTGACAATTTGAAGAGCTCATAGATGAACTGTCTACTATAGATACATCAGAGAAATTTAGGTATATGCATAAAAATATGTAGATATACATGTAACAACATAATTATTAATTTACTGTTCATGTTATTAAGTTTTCTGGCAAGCAGTAAGCTGGTTAAGTTCTGGGGGAGTCAAAGTTACACTCAGGTTTTTGGCTGCACAAGGGATTGGCTCAAAGGTCAGCTATATTTTAATCTGTGTAATAAAAACCAGAATTTTATCCTTATTAACATGTCATGGACAATTCATTGTATAATTGATCTAAAGTTTCCATTGTATAGATGCCATGTTATTATCTCATTGAGGTTGAATTATAACATAGATCATCACTGCTCTTACTAACATTTAGGATATTTTGAGAGATTATGGCTGATTAGATGTGAAACATACTTTAAACTGAGAAAACTACTTTAAAATTGGTTTGAAGATTGATCATACTCTTTCAAATAATTACATTTTATTCCAAAGTAATATCCTTCTTAAAAAAGTGTGTGTATTCACCATTCTAAAGATTTGTAGGGTATAGGTTAGATACCAAGCACTGTGTGCTGCTGCTGCTGCTAAGTTGCTTCAGTCGTGTCTGACTCTGTGCGATCCCATAGATAGCAGCTCACCAAGCTCCTCCGTCCCTGGAATTCTCCAGGCAAGAACACTGGAGTGGGTTGCCATTTCCTTCTCCAATGCATGAAAGTGAAAAGTGAAAGTGAAGTCGCTCAGTCATGTCCGACTCTTAGTCACCCCATGGACTGCAGCCTACCAGGCTCCTCCGTTCATGGGATTTTCCAGGCAAGAGTACTGGAGTGGGTTGCCATTGCCTTCTTCGCAAGCACTGTCGAGCAGTGGAAATACAGTGATGCTATTGGTGTGACATGACTGACTGTTCAGTGTAGATACATAGCACTTATCTGCATAATGTTTTTCCCCATAAACTCTATTGACTTCTTTGTCAATAATAGGAAATCTCAGACCTTTTGCAACCCTTCTATATACTACTTTAGTCCATATAACTTTCATTTTAATGTCAGTATTATTGGCAGATCTTTGTTCTTTGAAGAGTACATTTGATTTGGGGAATTAGTCAAATATTATTAGTATTTCACTCCAATAGTCAAACACTATTTGGGACCCTATTTCATGGAGTGTTTGGAGCCCAATACCATGGATCAAAGCTTTGAATCCTGAAAGACAAGGGACTGTTAGTTTATAAGACAGTTGTTCACTTGGTTTTATTTTGTTTATTTCTTTATTTGATAGTGCTTAACTTAACCAGGGGGCTTCCCTCCTGGCTCAGATGGTATTACTTGCAGTGCAGGAGACTGGAGTTTGATCCCTGGGTTGAGAAGACCCCCTGGAGGAGGGCATGGCTACCCACTGCAGCATTGCCTGGGAAACCCCATGGACAGAGGAGCCTGTCAGGCTACAGTTCATGGGGTTGCAAAGAGTCAGACATGACTGTGTGACTAACACAAACATGCATGTGAGCATGTGCGCATTCCCACACAGGTGCACACGCACGCGCGCACACACACACGCGCTCACACACACACAGAGCTTGATCAGGAAGCCCATTCCAGAAACAATAATAGGACCACTTCCCAAGGTGATTGGTTTGTAAATGTCAAATCCTCATGAGACATATACCTTCAAGTTTATTACTTTCTCATTGTTTGAAGTTCATTAGTTTTTAAAAAGTTTTGCCCTTTTCATCATGTCAGGTGCATTATTCACATGAAGAGCATTTTCAGGCCTCTTGACTTTGACCAAGCAATTGCCTTTATTGTCCCTAATTCTGCATTATTTGTTTGTCTTTGAACCTTAAAAAAAAAGTTGTTTCATACATCAAGAATTCTTTTCTAAAGTAATCTATAAAAACGTTCTTGAAGCATTGGATCTCAGTGCCATAAATTCATTATGATCAGTGTGCTCTCTCCTCAGCCTGTTTGTGTTGTCTGTTGGTGAATGTGGTTACAAAAAAGCAGTTGGTCTACCAATTTTTTTCCATCTTATAATAACTTTATATTTTGCATTGCTATACCAAATAATTTCTCTTCACTTTAAATCTAACAGCTTTACTTGAGTAAGATTTTTATATTGATTGTTCTCACTAGGTTTTCTCTTAATATTCAGTGTTTTCTTTTGATGTGTGGATATATATATACACACATACATATCAATATATGTATATATAGATACATCATATGTGTATATATATGTGTGCATCATCATATGTAAGTATATGCACATACTGTCTTTTGTTTAAAAGTTTCCTGTAAGTACAATAAAGCCCTGAGATATATAATGTGCCTATGATAATAACTTAGATAATCTATAACCAACTAAAATTAAGATCCTCTTCCAGGAGTGGGGTTTAGTTAGGAACTAGTGCCTCAAGGTGAGTTCCCCCATATATAGTGAATTTTGTGGAAAATGTGTTTTCCAACAATTCAGAATGACTGAACATTATTACTTTTCTTAAACTCACAAAAATGCAGGCTTTCGTTATTTGGTTACATTGGTTTTCAAATAACTTTATTGAGATAATTGATATGCAATAAGCTGAAAGTAAAGTTGACAAGCTGATTGGTTTCGACATTTGTATATGCCTATGAAACCATCCCCTCAGTAAGACAGTGAACATACACGTCACCCCCAGAATTTCCTCATGTTCCTTGTCATCTCCTGTCACTGCTCGCTTCCCCACTCCCATCCTTATTCTCAGGCACTGCTGAATACTTTGTCACTACAAATGAGTTTGGATTTCCTGTAATTCTGTAACAATGGAAGCATATCGTATACACAGCGTCTTGTGTGATTTCTTTCATTCAGCATGATTATTTTAGATCCATGCTGGCTGTGCACTTCAGTAGTTCATTCCTTATTGATGCTGATAGTTCTTTGTATGGATATGTCACAATTTATTTGTATATTTGTTGATGGACACTTGGATCATTTTTAATTTGGGGATATTACAAATTAAGCTTTACTGTAAAATATTTGTGTACAAAATGGCTGGATCAGATGATAGGCATGTTAGTTTTTTAAGAAATTACCGAAGTTTTCCAAAGCAATTGAACATTTTACATTTCCAAGTGCAATGCATGAGAGTTCCAATTTCTCTACATCTTCACCAACATTTGCTATGGGACAGTCATCTTATTTCTATATAGATATGTATGACATTTTCTCCTTCTATGCTTTGTCTTTAAACAGTGCCCTTTGAATAGCAGAGGGTCTTAATTTTGATGAAGCCCAATTTATTCATCATATTTTCAGTATTGTGCGTTGTGTCTTAACAATCTTTTCCTAACCCAGGGCCATAAAAGTTTTCTTCCTGGGTTCTTTCAGATGTGTTGTGTTGCTGTTGTTGCTCTCCAGTCCCTAAGTTGTGTCTGACTCTTTGTGACCCCATGATTGCAGCACGCAGGTTTCCCTGTCCTTCATTATCTCCCAGAGTTTGTTCAGACTCATGTCCATTGAGTCAGTGATGCTATCTAGCTGATGTTTTATAGTCTTAGGTTTTTCATTTAGGCTATGATTCATTTTTAGCTATTTTTTGCATATAGCGTAAAGTATAGATCCAGAGTCTCCCTCCCCCCAGCCCTCAATTCTACTGGGATAGCCAATTGTTCCAGCACTATTTGTTAAAAATGCTTCATTTCTCCATTGAATTGCGTTAGAACTTGGTTGAAAATCAATTGACCATATATGTGTAGCGCTATTTCTTGACTATTCTTTCCGTTGCTCTGTTTATCCTATTGCCATGATTATGACATACTATAATTGTGACACTCATAATTATTCTATTCATAACAACAGTCTTGAAGTTAGGTTATATAAGTCTTCCAGTTTTTTTCTTCCATTTCAGTATTTTTTGCTCTTCTGAATCCTTCGTATTTCCATGTGAACTTTAGAACAAGGTATCATTTTTTTAAAGGAAGAAAATCTCTGAGATTCTGAATGAGATTACTCTGAATCTGTAGATCAATTTGAAGAGACTTGCCATAGTAACAGTATTTTTTTTTTCCACTTATTTAGATTTTCCTTAATTTCTTTCAGTTCTGTTCATAGCCTTCAGTAAATAGGTCTTATATACCTTTGATGTATTCGTAAGTATTTCAGTTTTTGATGCTATTATGATATTTTAAAAAATATACTCATTTTCACTGCTAGGACCGAGAGGTAAAACTAACTTTTGTATTTTGGTCTTGTGTCTTGCAATTTCACTGAACTTATATTTTAAAGTTTTTTTTGTTTGTGTATTTTATCAGATTTTTCTGAGTGGACAACTGTGTCATCTGTAAATAAAGATGGTTTTACTTCTCCTTTCCAATCTCAGAACTTTTTACTTAAATATTTTTTATTTTCTTGTTGCACAGAGTGCATCTTTCTGTATAACGTTGAATAGAAGTGATGTGAGTAGACACATCTTTGCCTTTTCCAGATTGTAAAGGTAAAGCACTTGATTCCTCACCTTTAAGCATGCTGTTAGCCTTCAGTTTTCTTTCTTTCTTTTTTTTTTACATGCTCATTATCAGATTGAGGAAGCTCCTTTTTATTCCTAGTCTGCTAAAAGCCGGGCTTTCCAGGTGGCCCAGCAATAATCTGCCTGTTAATGCAGGAGATTCTGGAGATGCAGTTTCTGTCCCTGGGTTGGGAAGATACCCTGGAGGAGGAAATGGCAACACACTCCAGTGTTATTGCCTAACAATTCCCATGGACAGAGGACCCAGCTTGCCACAATCCATGGGGATGCAAAGAGCTGGACATGACTGAGCAACTGAGCATGAGTGCAAGCGTGCTGCAAGTTTCATCAGGAATAGCTACTGGATTCACCAAATCCTTTTTCTGCATCCATTTAGAAAATCGTACATTATTTCTTTGCTTAGTCTTTAATATAAAACTTACATTGAATGTTTTTGAATATTAACCAGTCTCAATCCTGAGATAAATCATACTTGGTTATAATGTATTATCCTTTTTGTACATTGCTAGATTCTATTTGCTGAAATCTTAAGAACCTTTTTATGTAAGGCTCTATGGTTTTCTTTTTTTGTACTGTCTTTGTCTGGCTTTGGTAATAGAGTACAGACTCCATAGAACGAGGTGGGAAGAAGTCATCCTTCTGTTTTTTAGAAAAACTTATGTAGAGTTGGTATCATTTCTTCCTTAAATGTTTGGTAGAATTGTTGGTTAAGCCATTTGAGCCTAGGATTTTCTTGGAGTGTTTTTAACTACACACTCAATTTGTTCAATAGATATTAGTTTTTGAAGTAATATAATATCTATTAAATACTGAAATACACCTTGAGTAAGTTGTGATAGTTTCTCTCAAATGATTTGTCCGTTTTATTTAGGTTGTTAAATATATCAATATAAGATTGTTATAGTATTTTTTTTTTTGTCCTTATAATTTGTGTAGAATCTGAGGTAATACTGCCTCTTTCATTCTTGATATTGGTAATTTGGCTTGTCTTTCTTTCTTTTTTTTTAAACTATATAATCTGGCTAAAGTTTTATCAAATTTATTGAACTTACTGAAGAGTGAGCTTTAGTTTATGCTGCTTTTGTCACCTAAAGACCTAAATGGTAAGGTTTCATTTTTATATGGATTTGTTTTTGTTTTTTTTTGGCTGCGCTATGAGGCTTGAGGGATCTTGTTAATAATTTCCCAACCAGGGATTGAACCCAACCCAGGACAGTGAAAGCACTGTCATAACCATTGGACTGCCAGGGAATTCCCAAATGTGTAGGTTTTATTAGAACATACAGAGATGAAAATGGTCTGATGCTGCCTGGAAAGCAAAGATGTGGAAGTTCTGGGAATATACTCTGTGGACAGAGAATGTCTGGGAAGGTGAAAGGATTCCAGAAGGAAAAACGGAACAAACTTGGAGGCACCAAAATCATTCTTTCTACTCTGTCATTTGAATGACTGTTACTATAGTATTTGAATCCAGTCTTAATCTTGATATGTTTGATAATCTGAACATCCAATATGAATGTATTTCAAAACCCATTTTAACCAGGTACCTCTTTTACTGAAGATGAGCACTATTGTAGTTTGGTAGCTTTGAGTTTTCCTTGAAAGTCAGCATGGAATGTAGAGTGGGCCTTAGAAAACATCCAGGCTGTATAACCTCAGGCAACTTTCTCAGTTTCACAGAATTAAGATCCCTGACTGTAAAATGGGAAACATAATGTTTATCATACCGTGTTGTTAGGGTTTTAATGAAATAACAAATTATTGGTGCATAGTAGGCTCTCCATCAGTTCTACCTCCACCTTCATCACCACCCTCTCTCCCATTCCTTCTCCCTGGCTGTCCCTCTTCTCAGAATATTAAGAGCAAAATGTTAACCAGTGAGAGGAAAACAGAGAGAACGAGGAACTCTTTAACCCATCTCTGCTATAGTTCTTTTTAGCAACATGGAAACCAATAAAATGGCATATCTCTTGAGGCAATTTTTAGTAACACTATACAGGGATTTGGGCTCAACCTTCATAAGTGTGTGCAGTGCTCACAGTCCATAAATAATGCAAGTGGAGCCACAAATTATGTGGGAAATTAGGTTCTGATGTCAGTGAGTTTGAGTTGGAAGTCTCATTTTTCTTAAAGTACCTTTGAAAAATCCTATAGAAAAACACTAACAGTGGAGATTGCTTTAAGGCTGTATATTCAGTAAATCTCACGAAGCTAGTTGGTTTTTGTTTTTCCATTATGGATATATTATTTGTTTTCTTTAACCACCTGAAGATATAGCTGGCTTGAGTTTAGAGTTGGTGTCATAGAAAATAAATGAGTGTATCTTTACTTCTAGGCTTTTACTCAAAACCTCAGTGCATAAAAGGCACCTGGGAACTGAGGCTTCTTGGACCAAAGGCTGATTCAGGTTCTCCAGCTCTTGGTTTTACAAAGAGGAATGTCGATTGGACTGGCTGTTGGAACTGTTGTTGCTGCCTAGATTCTCGTGTTACATGTGTAGTTGCATTCTTAACTTAATTAAGGGTACTAGCTACTCCACTTTTAGATTCTCTGAAGAGAAATGGTGATTCTTTATGTCCTTACCTTCTAAAGTAAGCCTTGAAGATCAAAGTAAAAGTTCATATCTCTCACCCTGCCATTTAGCACCCTGTTGACATCACTCATGGGTGAAAAGCACAGTTTTCCAAAGAGCCTGGCTGGGAGTTGAAACTGTTAACCTATTTGGCAAGGCACCCAGGACCAGGACCAGTAGGTCTGATTATCATGCTTAGGTAACAAAACCAAATTTTAGTGCCTATTCTAGACCAGGTTTTAGCCAACTATGACCAGGACTCAATCACAGGATTTGTAAATAACATTTTATTAGGACAAGTCACGCCCACTTATTTACATATTGTCTATGAATGGTCTCTGGCTACCTGGTGGCTCAGATGGTAAAGAGTCTTCCTGCAGTGTGGGAGACACGGGTTTGGTCCCTGGATCTGGAAGATCCCCTGGAGAAGGGAATGGCAACCCACTCCAGCATTCTTGCCTGGAGAATCCCATGGACAAAGGAGACTGGCAGGCTGTATGTAGCCCATGGGTCACAAAGAGTTGGACTTGACTGAGCAGCTGACACTTTCACTGTCATGAATACTTTCACTCAACAACAGCAATGTTGAATAGTTACAGTGGACATCCTGTGGCCTGAAAGCCTAAAATATTTATAATCTCATTCTTTATAGAAAAATTTTGCTGACTCCCTCTTCTAGACCTTTGTAAGTTAGAGTAGAAGCTCCCAGTATAGCGAGAATAAATGACACAAAGATCAAAATGACAAGGAGTATAATTGAATCACTTTGCTGTATTGCAGAAATTAACACTTTAAACATAAATATACTTCAATAAAATTTTTAAAAATAAAAAAGATGGGTATGGTAAAAGTGTAGATTTCTAGACATTACCAGAAACAGACAGAGTAAGACTCTGGGGGTAGAATCTGGGAATATGCATGTTTAACAGATTTTCCAGCTGATTTTTGACACACACTAAAATTTTGCTACCTCTGGTTTAGTGAAGAGGAAAATTAACATGCAAGTTATGTTATTTATAAATGGGATGCCTTCCACAAATAATTTAGTGTTACCTCTTGTCTAGAAAAAATAGGGTACTGAGAGAAGAAACTGTATTTTACACTTATTATTTTGTACTTTAAAATTTTTTGAAAGACATGCCATAAGGGGAGTTACCATATAGTTGGGAGAGACATTAAATATTTGAAGAACAATTTCAAAAATGAAATCCAGGGGACAGATTATAAATTCTGAGGAGAGGATGACCTTTGTAAACAAGCATGCTTGGTCCTGGTTTATAACTAAGACTTGAACTGCATTTGATGAGTCTCAACGAGTAGAGGGATAAAAGAAGGAAAATTGAAAATTATAGAACACTCAAGCTGGCAAGGGTAAATATTACTCTGTGAAACTTTTATTTCATTCACATGTATATACATATATGCATACCAGTTACCATAATATAGAGTGTGTCTTACACTCTCAGCTGCTATCCAAACAAGTTTTTAAACTCCATCCTTCAAGATCATATTTAGGGATTATCTAATGTTGAGTAAGAGGCAGAGTAGCTGTCCCCAGATGTAATACATCAACTTTCTTTACACATAATAAAAGACAAACTTTTACTTCTTTTTTAATAAAATAATGCATAAATATACAGACATACCATATGCATATTTTCCAAATCCACTGCCCTCCCCTGGGAGGGCAATAAAAGAAACTGTAGAATTTTAGACTTGAAAGGACTTTAGACACTATTGCTTTTACCTGTCAATTTTACGGGAAAGGAAAATGAGACTGAAAAGTAATTTGCATAAGGTTCCATACAAAGCAAGAAGAAAGACCACCTAAGAGAGCTCTGGATGCTACACTAGAGTTCCCAACCGGTTACTCATGAGCCGAGCCTTTCTGGAGTCTCACAAAAGTCAAAAGATCAAGGAACACTGGTCCTCATGACTCATAGCACAAGTTGGCCAGAGATGAGTGGCATTTGCCTCCCTGGCTGGATTAATATCTTTCTTAGTCACCCAGGTTCCCACCACTCTATTTTGGCCCTGGCATTATTATTTTACTTACAATTGAGAAATTCTCTTAGAAGACAAAAATATTTCTCTAGACATGTGTATTATTTTCAGAAGAAAAAGTAAATAAAAGCTGGGCTAAGAAGACCATGTGTTTAAAGAGATTATAATATTTCTGTGTGGACATAAAGAATATATATAAGATTTGTGCTTTGACTCTTTGAAAGACCACATAAAGCCTGTGTCTTACACCTGCCTCATTTTGCCTTTGCCACCTGACTCCCAGGGGAAAAAAAGGGTGTATGATGTGAGGTTCTTTGACGTGTTGAAAGTACATAGCTCACCAGTGGCAGGCCTGGAAGGAGAACTTCCATGTTTGATGCCTATCTAGAGTAGGTGCAGTGCTTTCAGTGTTGAAAATAGCTTTTATGGTTGTTGTTACTGTTTTGATGATGGTGTTGGTAGCTTTTTAGAATCAGTTACGACCACTGCTTGCCGTCTCATTTAATCCTCACAATAATACTATGGTAACACTTCCTTAATTTTACAGTTGAGAGAATTAAGACCCAGTTCTGGTTATCTATTGCTGCATAACAAACTACCCCCAAGCTTAATGTCTTTAAATAAGTATTATACTAGACCTCAGGGATTCTGTGAGTCAGGAATCTGTCAGGGACTTTTCTGAATGAGCCTTTTGAAGCTTCTGACATTGATTGTCGTGACTCCGTGATCCTCAGCTGGTAGATGAGCCAGTCTGGACAGTCCAGGAGATGCCTTCACATGGCCCATTCCTCAGCCAGAATGACGGAGCCTGGACTCAGCTGGGTCTGTTGTCTAAAAGGCCTCTCTGACATGGCTTTCTCAAGATCTTTGTACTTCCTCATGCAGTTCAAGACACCAGTGAAAAGTCTTCTGAGAGAAGCAGTTGGCACATGTGTGACTTTTGCTGACTGAGGACTTTCAACCCATGTTTCTAAACCGCATTCTTATTTGAGTCTTTGGGGACAGGTGTTGCCATTCTTGTCACTTAGTTTGTAAACCCAAGGTTTAGGCAGTATTTTGCACTTCTTTCTATCTAGTGCTTCCTTTGTAAGGCAACTACTGGCCTGTTTAAAGAGGGTGAGTGAGAATTCCTACCTTTTTGACAGTCCATACTTATAGACACTGTAAAAACCAAAGGCAAACATGTGTGCTTGCTAAGTTGCTTTATTTTTGTCCGACTCTTTGCGACCCTTTAAAGATCTTCCCTGTAGCTCAGGTGGTAAAGAATCTGCCTGCAGTGCAGGAGACCTAGGTTCAGTCCCTGGGTCAGGAAGATCTTCTGGAAAAGGGAATAGCAATCCACTCCAGTATTCTTGCCTGGAGAACCCCATGGATAGAGGAGCCTGACGGGCTATAGTTCATGGAGTCGCAAAGAACTGGACACAACTGAGTGACTAACCCACCTTTGCGACTGTGTGGGCTATAGCCTGGCAGGCTCTTCTGTCCATGGGATCTCCAGTCAAGAATACCAGAGTGGGTTTCCATGCCCTCCTCCAGGGGTCTTCCCCACCACAGGACTGAGCCTGCATCTCCTGCATTGCAGGCAGATTTTTTACTGCTGAGCCATGGGGAACCCGAAACCAAACATAGTCTTCTCCAGTCTAAGGAGTATGAGATTGTGTGCGTGTGTGTGTGTGTGTATAATTCCTTTGAAATAATGATAACCCCTCAGGAATATGGAGCATCCATCACATAAGATTCAGATGAAAATGTTTTGCAGCTAAAGGCTGGGTGGTGAAATCTACAAAGCCTGTAACTAGAAGACAGAAAACTTGGCCTGGATTCCCAACTCTGCCACTTCCTTCCTCTGTGGTGTCCTCAGCAAGTCAATTGATCTGAGCCTTAGTGTCTTCATCAGTGTTATGGATGGTTGTACAAAGTCACTTCTGGGCCTGTGGTATATCATCAATAGGCCTACAATCATATCTAGACCTACAATCATCATACTTTTTAACTGTATGGGTATAGACAGCCTTTCTTGTACTTCTGTTTTCTACCGCCTTGTAACCAAGAACATTGCAGAGCAGAAGAGGGATGCAAGTCCAGTTACAGACCTTCCCACCTCTATTTGGCAGAGCAACACACCCCATCCAGGTACTTTATTTCTTAATAAAATTATTAGGGCACATACTTACTGATTTATCCAATGATAGTATTTGTTTTGCTTTTGATTTGCCATCTTTCTTTACATAACATCACGCTTTTGATAGTCCAGTGTTGAACTTGGGCCAGATTACCTGATGTTTGTGTGCATTTAGCATTCTAAAACAGCACCCAAATTTTAAGTGCTCAACACTAAGCTCCCTTGTATGTTTATGCTTTTTTTTCCCCTTTTGGTAAGTTTCCTTCCCTAAAGAAATATGATAGCAGCAGAAGAGGCTTTTTGTTATGTATTGGAGATCCGCCTTTGAATAACCCTTAAAGTACATTAAAAATTACCCATAAACAATAATGACAGGCTTTCTGTACACCCAGATCTCCAGTCAGGGATAATATTGCTATGGTGGCCCAGGCTTCTTCCAGATAGATTGTTTGGTGAGAGTGTGGTCTATGAGACAAGCCCAGACTCTCATTTGGAGCTTTCTTTTTTCTGTTCCTGGCTGTGCTCTCTCCTGCTCTCTGCAGCTCACCTCTCTTCCCTTGGCCTGTCCTGCTCATGCAGCTTCCCTTTCTCTTTATTCTCCTCCTCCTTCCCTTTTCCTACCTGTCTTATTAGGTGGGGAGAGAGGGAGAGCCTGAGTGCTTCCTTATTGCAGGAGTGCTCCACATCTATTCTCTGTGCCCTCTGAAAGTTTTCTGCAGTGCTGCTTACTATCCCTGGTGGTGGTGGTATTGTTTAATTGCTGAGTCATGTCCGACTCTTTGCAATCTCATGGACTGCAGCCTGGCAGGCTCCTGTGTCCATGGGATTTCCCAGGCAAGAATACTGAAGTGGGTTATCATTTACTTCTCCGGGGGATCTTCCCGAACCAGGGATCTAGCCCATATCTCCTGAATTGGCAAGTGGATTCTTTACCAGTTAGAATATCCTAATCACTATGGCTGTAGGAAAGAGGACCATTGCCTTTTTCAGAGCTTCTTCATACTTTTTTTTTTTACCTTTTTTTTTATACCTTCCCAAATCAAATAGGGCTTCCCTGGGGCTCAGTTGGTAAAGACTCTGCCTACAATGTGGGAGACCTGGGTTCAATCCCTGGGTTGGAAGATCCCCTTGAGAAGCAAATGGCTACCCACTGCAGTATTCTGGCCTGGAGAATTCCATAAACTGTATAGTCCATGGTTTTGCAAAGACCTGGACATGACTGAGCGACTTTCACTTTTTTCATTTTCAAATCAAATAGCTTTTCCTATTCACAAAAATTGAGAGTTAGTTTCAACAGCACTGTGTAGTAGGAAAAATTTTGTTTACTCACATTTTTAGATTTTGGTTTTTGTCAGTAAAATATTAAAGGTTAAAAAATCTTTTATTCCAACTAAAATGGTGGTTTTTAATGGCAAGCAGAGGCATAATTACAGTTCTATAGTTTTTTTTATTCATCTTGGCTTCATCTTTCTTGCCTTATCTTGAGTTTTAGAATACCTTCTGTAGAAAGCTCACAGCTTTCCTGGTACCCTTCTGTGGGAGAGAATATTTCCCCCTGTGGAAATTTTAGAAAGCGAAAGCCTGACTTCAGTCAGAGCAAAAGGCTAACCACATGTTCAACATAAATGACAATAGTAGCAGTTCAAGCTTTTGTATAATAAAGGCATTTTTCCATTTAAAGCAGGATATTTTGTAAATTCAGTAACGTGACAGTGCAACATTTGCTAAGGATGGGCAATCCCCTGACAAATAAGAGGCTGTAAGATTAAAAGAAATTTGTTTATATGTGGGATAAAAGTATTTTTAGTAATAACCAAAAATTATTTTTGAAAAAAAGATGATACTGGCTGGTGTTTAATTTCACGTGACAATTTTCCTTCAAGATCCTCATGAACGTTTCAGTGTCAGCATTTCACACACATATATATTCAGAGATAAATGTTTTAAAAATGTTGAGCTTCTTTTAACAGAATCACAGCATCATTTAACTCAAATTAAGTATTGATGATGTACAAAAAGTCGTTTTTCCAAAATTGACAAACCTTTAGCCAGACTCATCAAGAAAAAAAGAGAGAAGAATAAATCAACAAAATTAGAAGTGAAAAAGGAGAGGTTACAATAAACAATGGAGAAATACAAAGAATTATAAGACACTATTATGAGCAACTATATGGCAATAAAATAGATAACCTGGAAGAAATGGACAGATTCTTAGAAAAGTCTTCCAAGACTGAACCAAAAAAAAATAGAAATTATGAACAACCCAATTACCAGCACTGAAATGAAGCTGTGATCAAAACCTTCCCAAAAAAACAAAAGCCCAGGACCAGATGGTTTCAGAGGAGAATTCTGTCAAACATTTAGAGAAGAGCTAATGCCTATCCTTCTAAAACTCTTTCAAAAAATTTAAGAGGAAGGAACACTTCCAAATTCATTCTATGAGGCCACCATCACCCTGATACCAAAACCAGACAAAGACAACACAAAAAAAGAAAACTACAAGCCAATATCACTGATGAACATAGATGAAAAAATCTTCAACAAAATTTTAGCAAACAGAATTCAGCAACACTTCCAAAAGCTCATATACCATGATCAAGTTGGGTTTATTCTAGGGGTGCAAGGATTCTTCAACATACGCAAATCAATTGACGTGATACACCATAGTAACAAATTGAAAGATAAAAACCATATGATAATCTCAATAGATGCAGAAAAAGCCTCTGACAAAATTAAACACCCATTTATGATTAAAACTATTCAAAAAAAGGGCATAAAAGGGGCATACCTCAACATAGTAAAGGCCATATATGATAAGCCTACAGCAAACATTATTCTCAATGGTGAAAAACTGAAAGCATTCCCCCTAAGATCAGGAGCAAGACAAGGGTGTCCACTTTTACCAGTGTTATTCAACATAGTATTGGAAGTCCTAGTTGCATCAATCAGAGAAGATAAGGAAATAAAAGGAATCCAAATCAGAAAATAAGAAGTAAAGCTCTCACTGTTTGTAGATGACATGATACTGTACATAGAAAACTCTAAAGATAGTATCAGAAAATTACTAGAGCTGATCAGTGAATTTAGCAAAGTTGCAGGATAAAAATCAATACACAGAAATCACTTACTAACACGACTGAGCAACTTCACTTTGACCTTTCACTTTCCTCCACTGGAGAAGGAAATGGCAACCCACTCCAGTATTCTTGCCTAGAGAATCCCAGGGATGGGGGAGCCTGGTGGGCTGCCGTCTATGGGGTCGCACAGGGTCAGACACGACTGAAGCGACTTAGCAGCAGCAACAATGAAAAATCAGAAAGGGAAATTAAGGAATCAATCCCACTCACCATTGCAACAAAAAGAATTAATTATCTAGGAATAAACTTACCTAAGGAGACAAAAGAATTGTACACAGAAAATTATAAAACAGTAATGAAAGAAAACGAAGATCATGGCATCTGGTCCCATCAATTCATGGGAAATAGATGGAGTCAGACTTTTATTTTTTGGGGCTCCAAAATCACTGCAGATGGTGACTGCAGCCATGAAATTAAAAGACACTTACTCCCTGGAAGAAAGGTTATGACCAACCTAGATAGTATATTCAAAAGCAGAGACATTACTTTGCCGACTAAGGTCTGTCTAGTCAAGGCTATGATTTTTCCTGTGGTCATGTATGGATGTGAGAGTTGGACTGTGAAGAAGGCTGAGCGCTGAAGAATTGATGCTTTTGAACTGTGGTGTTGGAGAAGACTCTTGAGAGTCCCTTGGACTGCAAGGAGATCCAACCAGTCCATTCTGAAGGAGATCAGTCCTGGGATTTCTTTGGAAGGAATGATGCTGAAGCTGAAACTCCAGTACTTTGGCCACCTCATGCGAAGAGTTGACTCATTGGAAAAGACCCTGATGCTGGGAGGGATTGAGGGCAGGAGGAGAAGGGGACAATTGAGGATGAGATGGCTGGATGGCATCACTGACTCAATGGATGTGAGTCTGAGTGAACTCCGGGAGTTGGTCATGGACAGGGAGGCCTGGAGTGCTGTAATTCATGGGGTTGCAAAGAGTCAGACATGACTGAGTGACTGAACTGAACTGAACTGAATGAAAGAAATCACAGATGACATAACAGATGGAGAGATATTCCATGTTCCTGGGTAGGAAGAATCAATATTGTGAAAATGACTCTACTACCAAATGCAACCTACAAATTTAATGTGATCCCTATCAAATTACCATTGGCAGTTTTCATGGAACTAGAACAAAAAATTTCACAAATCATATGGAAACACAAAAGACCCTGAATAGCCAAAGAAGTCTTGATAAAGAAGAATGGAGCTGGAGGAATCAACCTTTCTGACTTCAGATTATACCACAAAGGTACAGTCATCAAGACAGTATGGTACTGGCACAAAAACAGAAATATAAACCAGTAGAACAAGATAAAAAGCCCAGAAATAAACCCATGCATCTATGGGTACCTTATTTTTGATAAAGGCCATAAGAATATACAGTAGGGCAAAACAGCCTCTTCAATAAATGGTGCTGGGAGAACTGGACAGCTACATGTAAAAGAATGAAATTAGAACACCTCCTAACACCATACACAAAGATAAACTCTAAATGGATTGAAGACCTAAATGTAAGACCAGAAACCATAAAACTCTTAGAGGAAAATATAGGCAGAACACCCGATGACATGAATCAAAGCAATATCCTCTATGACCCACCTCCTAGAGAAATGGAAATAAAAATAAAGGTAAACAAGTAGGACCAGATTAAACTTCAAAGCTTTTGCACAGCAAAGGAAACTAAAAGTAAGGTGAAAAGACAACCCTCAGGATGGGATAAAATAATAGCAAATGAAACAACTGACAAAGGATTAATTTCTAAAATACACAAGCAGCTCATATAACTCAATACCAGAAAAACAAACAACCAAATCAAAAAGTGGGGAAAAGACCTAAACAGACATTTCTCCAAAGACATACAGATGGCTAACAAACACATGAAAAGATACTCAACATCGCTCATTATTAGAGAAATGTAAATCAAAACTACAATGAGCTATCACCTCACACCGGTCAGAATGGCCCTCATCCAAAGGTCTACAAACAATAAATGCTGGAGAGGGTGTGAAGAAAAGGGATGATCTTGCACTGTTGGTGGGAATGTAAATTGATACAGCCCCTATGGAAGATGGTATGGGGATTCCTTAAGAAATTAGGAATAAAACCACCATATGACCCAGCAATCCCACACCTAGGCATATACCCTGAGGAAACCAAAATTGAAAGAGACACAAGTATCCCATTGTTTATTGCAACACTATTTTCAATAGCTAGGTTGCTAGAATGGAAGCAACCCAGATGTCCATCGACAGATGAATGGATAAAGAAGTTTTGGTACATATACACAATGGAATATTACTCAGCCATAACAAGGAACACATATGAGTCAGTTCTAATAAAGTGGATGAACCTAGAACCTATTATACAGAGTGGAGTGAGTGAGAAAGAGAAAGATAAATACCATATTCTAATGCATATATATGGAATCTAGAAAAACAGTACTGAATAATTTATTTACAGAGCAAAAATGAAGAAACAGACATAGAAAACAGACTTATGGACTTGGGGAGAGGGGAGGAGAGGATGAGCTATATGGAAAGAGTAACATGGAAACTTACATTACCATATGTAAAATAGATAGCCAATGGGAATTTGCTGTATGGCTCAGGAAACTCAGAGTGGCTCTGTATCAATCTAGAGAGCTTGGATGGGGAGGGAAATGGGAGGCAGTTTCAAAAGGGAGGAGATATATGTACACCTATGGCTGATTCATGTTGAGGTTTGACAGAAAACAACAAAATTCTGTAAAACAATTATTCTTCAATAAAAAATGAATTTAAAAAAAAGTAGTTGTTCAAATGTTCCAGTTCCAGTTCAGTCGCTCAGTCACGTCCAACTCTTTGCAACCCCATGAACTGCAGCACACCTGGCCTCCCTGGTTATCATGAGCTCCTGAAGTCTGCTCAAACCCATGTCCATTGAGTCGGTGATGCCATCCAACCATCTCATCCTCTGTCATCCCCTTCTCGTCTGCACTCAATCTTTCCCAGCATCAAGGTCGTTTCAAATGATTCAGCTCTTCACATCAGGTGGCCAAAGTTTGGAGTTTCAGCTTCAACATCAGTCCTTCCAATGAACACCCAGGACTGATTTCCTTTAGGATGGACTGGTTGGATCTCCTTGCAGTTCAAGGGACTTTCAAGAGTCTTCTCCAACACCACAGTTCAAAAGCATCAATTCTTCTTTGCTCAGCTTTCTTTATAGTCCAACTCTCACATCCATACATGACTACTGGAAAAACCTAGCCTTGACTAGACGGACCTTTACTGACTAAGTAATGTCTCTGCTTTTTAATATGCTATCTAGGTTGGTCATAACTTTACTTCTAAGGAGTAAGCGTCTTTTAATTTCATGGCTGCAGTCACCATCTGCAGTGATTCTGGAGCCCAAAGAAATAAAGTCTGACACTGTTTCCCCATCTTTTTGCCATGAAGTGATGGGACCAGATGCCATGATCTTAGTTTTCTGAATGTTGAGCTTTAAGCCAACTTTCTCACTTTCTTCTTTCACTTTCATCAAGAGGCTCTTTAATTCTTCTTCACTTTCTGCCATAAGGGTGGTAGGTCATCTGCATATCTGAGGTTATTGATATTTTCCCCAGCAGTCTTGATCCCAGCTTGTGCTTCCTCCAGCCCAGCGTTTCTCATGATGTACTCTACATGTAAGTTAAATAAGCAGGGTGACAGTATACAGCCTTGACGTACTCCTTTTCCTATTTGGAACCAGTCTGTTGTTCCATGTCCAGTTCTAACTGTTGCTTCCTGGCCTGCATGTAGGTTTCTCAAGAGGCTGGTCAGGTGGTCTGGTATTCCCATCTCTTTAAGAATTTTCCACAGTTTATTGTGATCTACACAGTCAAAGGCTTTGGTGTAGTCAATAAAGCAGAAACAGATACTTTTCTGGAACTCCCTTGCTTTTTTGATGATCCAGTGGATGTTGGCAATTTGATCTTTGGTTCCTCTGCCTTTTCTAAAACCAGCTTGAACATCTGGAATTTCATGGTTCACGTACTGCTGAAGCCTGGCTTGGAGAATTTTGAGCACTATTTTACTAGCATGTGAGTGAGTGCAATTGTGTCGTAGTTTGGGCATTCTTTGGCATTGCCTTTCTTCAGGATTGGAATGAAAACTGACCTTTTCCAGTCTTGTGGCCACTGCTGAGTTTTCCAGCTTTGCTGGCATATTGAGTGCAGCACTTTCACAGCATCGTCTTGTAGGATTTGAAATAGCTTAACTGGAATTCCATCACCTCCACTAGCTTTGTTCCTAGTGATACTTCCTATGGCCCACTTGACTTCGCATTCCAGAATGTCTGGTTCTAGGTGAGTGATCACACCATCGTGATTATCTCAGTCGTGAAGATCTTTTTTGTACATTTCTTCTGTATTCTACCCCCTCTTCTTAATATCTTCTGCTTCTGTTAGGTCCATACCATTTCTGTCCTTTATTGAGCCCATCTTTGCATGAAGTGTTCCCTTGGTATCTCTAATTTTCTTGAAGAGTTCTCTAGTCTTTCCATTCTATTGTTTTCCTCTATTTCTTTACATTGATCGCTGAGGAAGGCTTTCTTATCTCTCCTTACTATTCTTTGGAACTCTGCATTCAGATGCTTATATCTTTCCTTTTCTCCTTTGCTTTTCGCTTCTCTTACTTTCATAGCTATTTGTAAGGCCTCCTCAGACAGCCATTTTGCTTTTTTGCATTTCTTTGCCATGGGGATGGTCTTGATTCCTGTCTCCTGTACAGTGTCACAAACGTCATTCCGTAGTTCATCAGGCACTCTGTCTATCAGATCTAATCCCTTAAATCTGTTTCTCACTTCCACTGTATAGTCATAAGGGATTTGATTTAGATCATACCTGAATGGTCCAGTGGTTTTCCCCACCTTCTTCAATTTAAGTCTGAATTTGGCAATAAGGTGTTCATGATCTGAGCCACAGTCAGCTTGTGGTCTTGTTTTTGCTGACTTTATAGAGCTTTGCCATGTTTGACTGAAAGAATATAATCAATCTGATTTTGGTGTTGAGCGTCTGGTGATATCCATGTGTAGAGTCTTCTCTTGTGTTGTGGGAAGAAGGTGTTTGCATGACCAGTGCGTTCTCTTGGGAGAACTCTATTAGCCTTTGCCCTGCTTTGTTCTGTACTCCAAGGTCAAATTTGCCTGTTACTCCCGGTGTTTCTTGCCTTTCAGCTATGTTCACTCACTAATCTGAATATATATATATGTGTATATATATATATTAGTCTTTTTTTCCCTTCAAATGGGTAGGTTTCTTTCATTCAGTACCTAAATTTTGATCTGTAGGAGGCATTGATGATTCTGTTCTGAAACCTTGCAGAGACATAATCATGTTGCCAATTGATTATACATAAGGCTTGATTAACATCGTTACAGTATTGCTTTAAAAATGGATCTGATATTATGTATCACTCAGGCTAGAGTTAATAAACAGCTATGGTGTACAACTTGTCTGAAGGATTTCTTTCCAGGTTCTTAGAGGGCATAATTAATAATCTTGTTTTGGAAGTATAGCTTCTAAAAGATACTTTAAATTTGTGTTTGAATTTATTCATGGAGCCACCACTTTCTTAATATCATTCTTCCCAGAAGTGTATATTTAATTGTATGCTCTAAAAATATAGAAAAATTTTTTTTTCAATAAAAGGGATTGTTTGGTAATTAGAGATGGTTGTTAAAGAGGCAAATTATTTTGAAAATACACATTTTTTGAGAGGAGAACTGGGAATGTCAAATAGACAGAGGGGTTACATTGACAACAGTGTAATACCAGTACAGCAGCAGTTAGGTAAATTGGTATATAAACAAGCATCTGTTGCAGAAATGTAAGAATGACATCATAAAGAAGGTATGGAAAATTTTTAATTGAAAAAGAATGATGCACAATTGCAGCCTGATTTTAAGTCTAAATTGATTTTGCCAACAGAGTTAAAGTGGGCTTCTTTTAAAACATTCCAATAATGTAAAGTATTTAAAATGTAATGTCCTGTTAATGTACCTAAAAATTAGACTCTAGGTCATCCAATAAGAGTACCGCTTACAGTAATACAGCCTATGTAATATGCAATTATCTTGACAATAGTTTTATTTTCAACAATTTTGTCATAAAACAGCAGTAAGATACAATGAATTTGATTCATTTTTTGTGTGTGAATCATTTAATAGGCCATTACATCTACTATATTAGACTCCATTCTCCTTTCAGAGCTTTTCATTATAAGGCTGTCTTTAATGGAAAGAAGTTTAACCTTCCCTCCCAGATAGATTGAACCCCATAACAGTGTAAACATTCTCATTATAAAATAAAATCCCCTTCCCCAAGGGCAGTGCTATAATTATGTTGCAGATCATCCTATGAATGTTTCTCTTCAGAAACGCTGTCTCATTCTTGCTCTCAAGTTTTTATCATTTTCTACCAATCAATAATATTTTAAATTATAGTTTAATAAAATGCACATGATCTAGTTTGAAAAAAATTTTTTGAAGTTATTTTAATCAACTTTGAGAAGAAGTCATCAGTAAAATTGCTGTTGATTTATAAATAGGATAATTAGAGGCTTTCCTCCTAAGTACTGTTCACTGGCATTGTGGCTGTTTTTATTGCCTAGTCAAACCTCTTCATTCAATTTTAAAATTGCCTTTTGAATGAACTGCACTATAAGCTTGCCAAATAGTGTCACCATTAATACTTTACCTCCTCTGTTTCACTGTCCAGTCTGCAAATACACAATAAATTGTTTGATAAAGGGGGTCAATGAGGTTGTACTAGTTTTTAAGTGAAATATAACCAAACAGTTCAGATTATGTCACACACTTATTGTTATTATAGAGCTGTGTTTAAAAGATAGCAGAACAGTACTTTGGTTCATTTTGTACTGGATCAAGAGTGGATCCTATGCATATCAGGATACTGTGGTTCTTCAACAAATTGCCCATCTTTATGTCAAGAGAAAAGGAAAAGTGCCACTTTCAGATTTGTAGACTTTACCCCTTGTGAATGGTTTACTGAAAGTGACACACCTCCCATGTTCCTAGTTAAGAAAGAGACAGTCTGGTTTCTATGTAATGTGTTAGAACAAAGATTTCAGATGATTATTTCAAGATAATGATTTATTAAAGTGCCAAAGGAAACGTTTTGAAAGACCTGAGGACCATATGTTGTTAGTATGAAAATGCCTTGCTGATTCAGGTTATCTGTTATATAGGTAGCGATTCTGTTTCCACAAGTGTGTGAACTCGTTGGTATGGAGTGTTTATTGCAGAAGGTACTTTTTCCACTCTTTGACTTGTAGATGCATATTTATAGTCACCTTCCCAAGTTACTTTCATGAGGAAGAAGTCAGGATGTTCTTAAATGTGTATCTTGCTGCTTCCGCAGAATTGGTGAGGGTTTTTGAGAAATGTAAGAGGCAAAAGTAAAAAACTTTGTGCTTGTTAAAAGCAAGTCTGTTTGTGTGTGTCTCTCCCTTTGTAACAGAAGGAATGTTTCTTATGTTTCTGTCTTCAGACAGTTGGCACACATTTCATCTCAGCAGCTGCTTTCTCTTAAAGTGCAGTAGAGTGTAGGACTGTAGTGACACCAGCATTAATACTTCACATTCTGCTATCATATGCTGTCACTGGGAAATATGGATCTAGGTTACATGTGTTTGCAGACTTTGTACTGCTGAATTATGAAAGCTGACTCTGTTGGAGAATTGTGTTGTATTCAGAGACTGTGAACTGAACAATAAATGAATGCAGGAGGCTGTTTAGAGTGCTATACCATGCTCTCCTTTTGGGGCCTAGCTGAGCCAGAGCTTTAAAATTGAGAACTGCCAAGTTGCCCTGGAAAAGACCTTAAAATGAACATCTAAATAATTTTGTCAAAAAGCATTTGTATGCATTGTCTTTCACTCTAAAAATGGTTTTATTCTTTTTTTTTTCTTACAGTTGTACAGATTGGTGCACTTTAGGTACATAAAACAGTAAAGCATGTTACAAATGATCCAGGAAAAGTGTTTTCTTATTCAAATCAAATTTTACAAAGGAAATTAATTGTTAACCTCACTTACTGTGGCTGTGAAAATTTAAATGTTTTATATTTTATTTCTTTTATAATAATCTAAAATATAACAATCAGGACACACCTATAAGATAACAGTTATTCTTTTTGTCTGCACATCTGAGCTATGTCTGTACACACACACACACAAGCACGTATGCACACATTCACATGCATACATGTAAATTTTTAAACTATTAATAAAATTTATGAAAAACAAATGACTGTTGATTTATAAACAGAATGTTTAGAGGCCAGTAAAAAGAATATAATACTATCCTAATAAAATATGAATGAACACATGTGAGGAATTTTTTTAGGTGAAAGCAAATTTATGATGAGTGTTGGGAGGCACAGCCCAAACAGGGGAGTCAAAGCTGTGAGGCTACGTTTTGTTCTATTGTGTCTAAGAGGTAGGTGTTCAGTTTTTAATGGCCTCAATACTTTAATGTCTTTAAATTTTCACCACAGATTAAATTTGTTTGGCTAATTTGTGAATTTATTGTAGAATATCTAACTTTTGGGCTTGATTTGCTATTTTAGGGACTGGGGCATAGATATTCTTTTTTGACCTATAGTATTTTTCATTGAAAACTGCCTTAAGAATCATCATTCATTTCCATGCTGCACTGGAAAACACTAGTTTTATGTAGCTTGAACTGCTTTTATTTAGGTCATGTAAAGATTGCAATTTTGTAAAAGTTTAGGATTATTCATCTTTGAATCAGCTATTTATGTTGCCTCATTTTGCTATTTGAGAGAAACAAGCTGTCATCATAGCCTGCTATTAAATGATGGTTATGACAGTGATGTTCACTCAAAAAGAAGCTAAGGAAGAATTAGGGTTCGTTTGGAACTTTGTAAATCCTGTTTTTCTCTGTTTTCAAGACTCAGTATCAAAAGATAGGTATCTTGTGTCCCTAAATCATGTAAAAATTTTGCATTCTTCCTTAGTATTTTGCCTATTAAGTAAGCAAACTGGTTGTTGTTAGACAAATAGGTATTTGACATTTCAAACTATGCACACCCTTCCAAAAAAAATCACCTTACTAGCCTGGAATGATCATTTTCTGTCTTGTGGCTATCTTTTTATGACTCTTTATGTCCTGATGTGACCAGATATGTAGCATCTTTTTGTCCCTTTTCCTTGTAAAAGTTGACTTTTCAGTGGCCCATTTAAAAATGCCTTGAGTGTGAGCCTCTGCACCTCAGACAAGTCTATTTCCTCGTCTCTGGAAGGTGAAACCCAGGAGCTCGTCTTCCCATGCAGCAATTTGTGTGATACCCCAGTGTGGTACACGTACAATTTTCCTTTGAACAAAGTAGCTATTTGACAGGACAGTTCCTGTCATTTGTGCACAAGACGTGCTGTTTAGTGTATTCAGGACCATGCTGGCTGTCCACTGGAGCTTTGTTCTCTACCCTGCCTTGAACTGGTGCTTCCTGTGGAAACTCTCTGTTTGTCAAAATGAAGGACTCTTGCTGGAAACAGTACTGTCTGGGATTGGGTTCTAAAATGCCACTGTTAGCTGATTGCAAAAACATAAAACACATCAACAGTTTTGGCAGTAGAATTAAACATGTGAATGAATCGAATGAAAGGTGGAAGCAGCACTTTTCTCTTCTAGTCACAGTTCTATGCAATTGGAGGCCATTAAGTACAGTTTATGGGGTTGTACCACGACTTCTCTGTGAAGGCTGTGGTGACCTCGGTTTCCTTTGTGTTTCTGTCCCATCCCCACAGCCATCCTTATTGAAAAGGGAATCATTAAATGAAACTTCTGAAAGTGACTTCCAAAATCAAAACACATACAAGGAGCCAGTATTTGAATCCTTCACAAGTAATACTAAATTTTAGTTCTCCTCATGCTTGATTAAGGTAGAGTGGGTTGGAACTGGAAGACATAGCTTTTAATATAATCATGTAGAGCCACACTTTCAACATGTTAATGTATGGTATGATATTTAGGTCAGCTGAGTAATAAACAGCCTTTTAAAATTCCCTTTTTCCTACTTTCTCTGGATTTCTCCCAATGAGTATATATGTTCAGTCTTCCAGTATATCCAGCAACTTTGGCTAGTGACATAGCTTTATCTAATGTTATTATTTTTCAAAAGTTTCCTGTGGAATTTTTCTGCTTGGAAGAGTTAAGGCACAATCAATAAGGAAGCTCTAAATTGTAATTATCAATTATATTCAATATGGTAAATTTGGTGTCTTTTCCCTATTGCTTATCTCCTCAAAAGTTAATTGTACTTTTCAACCTCAAATATTGGCAAAACTTGAGCTTTTTATTCTTTGTAATGTAACATATGTCAAAAATATCTGGACTTCAAGGAGGAAACTAAGGCAGAAGTGATTGGATAATTTGGTTGTGTCAGAGACAGTTAAACTTTGCCTTTATTGAGATAACGATCATGGTTTATGATAGCTGGTTCTGTGCCCATGTATAGCCTCTGACACATTTTTGGAGAGCATTACTTATACTCTGGATATAATTTAAAGTGCTTGCTATAGTGAAAAGAACTCCAGGCTAGTTGTTGGAGTTGCAGCACTGTTACTAGCTAGCTGTGTGTGTGGTCAGGCCTGTCATTTAACCTTTCACGACCTTAGTGTCTGTGTCTGTAAAATGAAATTATTGAACTGGATTAGATCTCAAGTCCCTCTAAGTTTTAGAAGTCTGTCATTTTATGTTTCTGATTAGAAGTTTGGTCCTTTCATAGTTATGTAAGGTTTTTAGAATGCATGAATTTCAAAAGTTATTGTTTATTTTTAATCATCATCATCCCAAACAGTAAAGCTAAAATATTTTTCAGTTTTGGAAAAATGACTTTTAAAATGAGATTGGAAAGTGCTCTATGTTCTTCAGTTTGCAAAGCTAAAACAAATAGAGGTTGGAATGTAGATTTTATAAAATCAGTCTCAGGTTAGTAAGCTTTTTAGCTTTGCTTTTTCCTTAATCATCAAATAAATTGCATATTTCAGTATGTTATTTATATAATGTTACTTTTATAATTAGCTATTTACCTTGTCTCTAGATAAAACTTAAGGTAGAGGGTGCCTCTTTCCCAGTTCTGCTCCTAAACTCTGACAGTCAAGTATGTCAGTATTTAAACGTGATATTCAGTTTTGTGTTTTTTGGTTGTTGTTGTTTTTTTTTTTTTGCTTATATTTGCATTTAAAGAAAAGACTCTTATATTCCCTCTGGACTCATAGTTATTTCGTGATCATGTGGTTTTCCAATAAATCAAAGAGGATCAGCTTCTCTTTCTCACCCTTTGGTATGGTCAAAGGGGAGTCTTGAATTAGGTGGCCAGGGGCTGGCTACCATTCCCACCTCTGCCATTAACTACTCATATAACCAAGCAAAGTACTGAACCCATACAGAGCTTCAGTCTTCTTATTTGTAGCATGGGGATGATATACTTTCTTTTCACATAGGGCATAGCACCTTGTGTTTTCCAAGTATTTAATAAATGGATGCTTGACTCAATAAAACTAAGCTTGGAATTGTGTCCTAAATTCTGGCCTTTTTTATTTGTTTCTGTAGGACTGCATCATCAAGGTTGGGGGATGTTATTTAAGATAAAATAATTGTTTAGCAGTCCTCTCTGTGTGTTAGCTTTAATGTCCCCATTCACCAGAGGTAGTAGTGGCTGTTGAATCTTTATTTGGTCAAGCAGACGTCAAAAGCTGAGTTTATTTCATTGGAGTAGAAGTGAAGGGCCAACCTGGTTGCTTTTTCCTGCCGATTTCTTTCTCCCACCCTTCTATAACCCACAACTTCTTGGGCTCTTGTAAACAGAGTTTAAAAGTCATTGTTCATCTATAATTGAGCACCAAAGCCATTTATGGAAAAGGACTTGCTATTTAGAATGGCTCCTTTGAAACTGGGCTGTAATAAACCTCCAATGCATTATCTTTGTATTATATGTGTATATATATATTAATATAATGTTTCTTTATTATATACAAAAAATAAAGAAAGGTTATTTGCCAGATTTATATTAATCAACATTTTAGTTTTAACTGCCAGCAAATTTCATTTACAGCAATAATCCTTTTCTTCATTCTTAAAGGTCATAGTCCAAATCTTACTTTTTTTTTTTTTTCTGGTCGTATGGTTTGATTCACAATAGATGGCTGTCCATTTGAATTGGTTATATGTTGTTATCAGTTGCAATTTCCCAATTAGCTTAAAGAGATCAGATAATTTATGCATACAGTATTGTTTAACATCAACAAAGCTTATCCCTCTCAAAGAATCTCACCAGGGGAAATTAATTTTAACGGCTAGTCATTAGAGTCTAGGCAAAGGTTGGGGAGTATGAGCACAGAATAAAACTCACTATGTTTTAAAATTTCATGTGCCTATTTCAGGATGTCCCAACTAACTGTGTAGCGTCTTAAGAGTCAGGATCTTAATCTTAGTCTCCCAGAAGACAAGAGGACATAAATGCACCATTCTAGGTGCCTAATCAACAGTTTTATTAACCACTGAAGGTAGTATTTGTAGGACTAATAGAAGTGAAGTCTATACTCACTAAATTTAATAATCTTATCTTTGAGTGTTTTAAGATCTATAAAGGTTTTTGTGGGTTGAAAAGCCTTGTTGTTAAGCCAGACAAAGCCCCTAAATCTGTCAGGGGATGCTAAGCACTGTCCAGTTAGATAGAGACCTTTTTTAGAGTCAGGCCCTGCTGTCTCTGATGTCCAGTCCCACATCTTGGCTCACTGGCAGGTTCTGAGGACAGACCACCTTCTTGGGACAAGTTTTGCCTAACTTCTGAGCTGCTTTGCTGTTTCCACCTCCATCTGGCTGAAACTGTATTCCACATGGCAACTGCTGTCAGCTCATTGAGTGACCTTGGACAAGTCAAGTCACTAAATCCTCTGAGTCTCTCTGTACATGAGAAGATGATTGAGGGATCACATCTGGTTTTAAAATTCTCTCTTTTTTAACAAACTAATGAGAGCCTATGTATAGCAGAGGGAACTCTACTTAATGCTCTGTGGTGACCCGAGTGAGAAAGAAGTCCAGATGGGAGGGGATATATGTATATGTGTGACTGATTCAGGCTTCCTGGGTGGTGCTAGTGGTAAAAAATCACCTGCCAGTGCTAAGTGATGAGAGACCTGGATTCGATCCCTAAGTTGGGAGGATCCCCTGGAGGAGGGAATGGCTGCCCACTCCAGCTTCTTGCCTGGAAATCCCATGGACAGAGAAGCCTGGAGGGTTAGGGTCCATAGGGTCACAAAGAGTCAGACACAGCTTAGCACAAGTGTACATGGTTGATTGACCTTGCTGTACAGTAGAAATTAGCACAACATTGCAAAGCAACTATTCTCCAATAGAAATTAATTTTAAAAAATTCTGTGAGTCTTTAATACATTATTGACCAGGGGATTTTCGCAGAAAGTAATGCCTTTGAAGTTAACACGTCTCTAGTCAATGATGTGTTCAGTTCAGTTCAGTTCAGTCACTAAGTCCTGTCCGACTCTGCAACTCCATGAATTGCAGCACACCAGGCCTCCCTGTCCATCACCAAGCTTAAATAATTGAAAATATGTGTATTGTATTATAATGATGCTGATGAGTGAGTAGGATTATTTTTACACAGATACACACATGCACTCGCACACTTATTGTCCTTTTGTGTAGGTATGTGCGAGCAAGAGTGAGACCAAAAGATGGGAGCAGCAGGTTATAGGGAAAATGTGAAATGCACCTCTTTTTCTCTTTTTTCCTGGACATCAGATTCTTATTTTCTTCCACATCAAACTGACCAAGCACGCAGCAAAGTAAATACTAAGTCTCATTCTTGATCATTCACAGCTTGAACTTGGATTGAAGTTGTTTGCTCTCTGATCCAGAGTTTTTGGATGCGTGGCATTTCGTGTGAGCAAAGAAATAAACAGACTAAAAAGGTTGTAGAAAATTGTAGATTTAGTAGAATCCCTGAGATGATTTACTTTAGGGGTGGGTTGAGAATGGCAAACAGATGCAAAGGCTTTTCCTGGTCTTTGTTTTCTGAGTTGGCTGTACCCTTGCCTACAAGAGGCCTAGATTCTTGG